>JAOVYW010002928.1:0-11994 GCA_025775045.1 Hiodon tergisus | reverse complement strand
TGAGCTGGAGTAAAGGTGCTCGCCCAAGTGTAGTCTGTGCCCAATAAGCTGGAGTAAAGGTGCTCGCCCAAGTGCATTCTGTGCCCTGTGAGCTAGAGTAAAGGAGCTCGCCCAAGTGCAATCTGTGCCCAATAAGCTGGAGTAAAGGTGCTCGCCCAAGTGCAGTCTGTGCCCTGTGAGCTTGAGTTCGCATGTTTGGAATCCTGCTCATATCATCTAAAAAACAAGCATATGTAACATAATGTATTGCTTAAAATGCTTTAAAGTTGTGATGACATTGCATAGCAGCTTTCCTTTTTCATAATAAATGCAGTGCATCTATGTTTGATATTGTGAGGTCAAACAATAAACAGAGGGGCTTTAGTTAAGGCCGAAAGTGAGCATCAGTGCACCTACCCATATCATGATCTGTATAACCAAGTTAAAATGTGGACAGGTGCTCAAGAAATTAAGATGCTTCCTAAAGATTAAAATTGCCCACACTGGGAAATCCTATAGTACACTAAATGCATATACCGCGTTAATCGATTTCACTTAAGATTCGAGACCAGATCGGTACTTTATTTAACCTGCACAATGTTTACATAAAATGGCAGCACCATAGGCTTCAGGACCAAACTAAGGGACGTTTGTTCTAATAATTCACTTATTTCCCCCCCCCCCCTCTGGTTAAACCAGACGTTTTAGCCCTTTATGCAACTTCAACAAATAGTTCAAAAGCATTTAAATGTTATTATTCACTACATAGTCACATCAGGAGTATGCTTTTCTCTGTATGATTCCTTGAAATGAATATAGCGACTGAGCTTATTAAGGCATTAAGACCGATGGCTTGGGAAAAAAAATAAGTAATCACATTACTCTCCAGAGAATTAATTACGTATTCATGCTTTAAATATTTGTTTCCTAACCACAGAGCCTCATAAATGTGAGACCTAATGTTGTAAACAAGCCATAGTCTTAACATACTTCATTCAAATTCAATCTGGTCTACATGATCTGTAAAATTTTGAGCAAAATGATATTGGCTTTACATCGCCGCTCCTGTTAAACTGTGCATCAATCGAAATTGATCTGCTCTAACCCAGTCTTAATTAATTACAAAAAGACACAACGCCTAAAGAGAGTTGCACATTTTCCTGTTACATACAAGAAAATGATGAGAAAACGGATTTAGGAGAGTGGCATACGTTGGTTTGTTGGGCAAAGCCAAACACTATTAAAGTCAGGCCCAAGTTAGTAGGGACTTGTCTACTCCACTTACCCAGAGATGAAGCTTTTCAGAACAGCTGATGCAGGTGCCAAAATGCTGCCATATGCACAGATTTCAACAGGCCGGGACAGAAGATCTGTAGTATTCCCGTCTGTATAGCTCAGTGGTATCTACACAAAAGGGAAAATGCAAGATATCCATAAACACCAGAACGAGGGATTGCAACATCATGATAGCCTTTTCAGTTTAATCACCACCGTCAGGTAGAGGAAAACTATAACTTGATATTGCTGCCCACATTGTCATGCCGACGGCTGTTTGAACAGCATATCTCCTTTGCCTGTAAAAAATTCTAACATAGCTGTTGAAACCCTCGCTTAAGTCCACACCGAACCCTACCCAGGGGTTCTCCTTCCTGTTCTGCACTGTAAACTGCACTTTGCCAATGCTTCTCTCTGAGCGGTTGTAGGTGTTGCTCTCCTTCATACAGGCCCCCTGACATGCACACAGCTAAGCAATAACATCCCCAACCACTGTCCAATAGTGTACCTCAAAGCGGTATACAAAAAAAAAAAAAAAACTAGTCTCTGGCCCACTAGTCTTGGACAACTCCAGTTGTGCAGTCACGTTTCACCTTCTACTTCAACATATATTGCTTGTGAAGAAACTCTGTTTGTACATTTCATCCTCCAGCACCAGAGGCTGTTCTGTAGTAAAGCAGAGCTTTAAGTGCGTGTTCAGTCTCACTCAAATTCTTTCTTCCGACATAGCATTTGCCATTATGTCAATGATACCTCCATTATGCGTAAGACATCCCGTACAGTGTGCAGCTTTTATGCTCAGCTTAAATTAATCTCATTTTCAAAATACAATACAATCTCTAAGGGTTAAATTTGCTCAATTTTCCCTTTGCATTTCTGGCTTTGTTTTACGACACAAAACTCAGCCAACCCTTGTCATTAACACGTGTTAGTACACATGGCACCAGGAACATGATTTCTTAAAAAAGGCAGAGCCAAATTCGTCAGAATGGCAAAGCCTGACAAGCAGCAGCGTTCTTAGAGGAAGGCCCAGAAGCTTACGAAACCAAGCCAAGGATAGACTACTGCCAGTTTAGCGCCGTGCACACGTTTGGCTACCCAATCATTAAACATCAAGTCAAGTCTGGAGCAACAACAATGATTGGAAGGAAATTTTTAGCTCCCACATTTTTCACCCAAGCCATGGGTTTCCTGACATTCAGACAACAGGCTTTCATGTAAGTTACAGTACATGGTGGATGACAGGAGTGAATATATGGATGGGGGGGGGGGGCAAAAACGTTTTGCGCCATCGATAGCATTAGAACATTGACCGTAATGTATTTTAACAATTTGTGTGATAATTACCTGGTCATTTTTCAAGGTTGTCAGCTCTTTTTTCAAAAAGCACAAGGGGTAGGCAGTAACCATATAATGTAACTTAATAATGTCTCAAAAGCATATTTGATAAGTCTTCTCCAAGTGAAAGTCTAATTATGTATAAAATATAATACTGATATGACTCCCTTAACAGCAGGACAAAAGCAACCCCACCCCCTAAACCTCTCAGAAGCAAGTGTCAAATGAACCCCCTGTAAGATTCGGTTCAAGCAGCATAATAAATCATTAGAGTCAGCTGGCTCTGGCAGACCCCACAAAGATGACTTGAATCTTAATTAGTCTGTGTTCACTCAGAGGCCTATTAGGGGAATAGTTTAAACAATTCTGAGCATTTTTGTTACTCTACGAGTAATAGATGAAGTAGTCTTATCAAAAAAGATAACTACAAAAATAAGACATAGTTCACAAGCTGTTTATATCAATATACTCTATATTTGTATAATAATTAGTTATTAGAATTAATAATTATAATGATATATGTTTAAGCATTATTTTTAACTGAAATAAAGGCCTATAAGCTTTGGGGGAAATTTATATTTGTAGGCAAATCAGATGACAGTAGAAATCTCTCTTGCTGGTCATTTCACTCAAATTACAGTTCAGTATGACCAGAAGATCTGAACCACCTCGTCTCAATTTTAAACAGCAAATCATAGGGAATGATATAGCCATGAGGTGAGTCAAATCTTTTATTCGTCCTGCAAGTTATTGGGAAAATGAATTCTTGGAGCAGATCTGAGTAATAAAAATCAATCAGAAGAAGGCTGACTACAGTCAGAAGACCGGTGTATAACTAGTCTTTTAACTGGAGTTATCTGTGATCCATTAGATTACATAAATATGTGCAATTATTCTCTGCATTGGTCAAATAATGGTTGAAGACAAACTAATTTGTAATTCTGATTCTGGCATTGGGGGGTGGAAACAGTCATTGTGTTTAGGGGATTTAGACAGTGTCTAAGCTGCTCATTATACAAACACAGCTTACTTTTGTTTATCTTATGTTTATGTTGGCATAAAAAAGTTATCATGAGTGCTGGGAGATTAAAACGCTAAAACCTTATTTCTTATGATTAACTTTTAACATTAACAATTCAGATTGAAACAACCACTTAAATGGTGTAACATGATGGCTAAGAATGCATTATCTGACCAATTACATAATTAAACTTATAATTAAATAATTAAAAAGCAGGGACAATTATTTTTATGACCAAATTGCAACACAACGCAATCTACACCGTGCGGCATTTAAGCACATAAGGACAGGGCACTGTAAAACTATAATGCACGGATTTAACCATCTTCATAACCCCCTCCACTGCATTACAGTACAATAGAACTACCACCACCTCACAATAATTGCCTGAGAGTAAGCCACCACTTATTGAACCATGAGGTAAACCTCCCAGGTGTTACAAAAAGGTTCCATAAATTGGACCAAAAATAACACACCTCAAAACTTTCAGACACATCCGATGAGTTCACTGAAAATCCTATAGACAGATGAAAACCTTTGCACTCAAGAATATTAGTTCTACCAGAAGAAAAAGTGATGACTGCAGCTTGGTGCTCCAATTACAACCATATCTTCAGTTCTCTAGTGGGAATTCACAGCTACCTATCGATCAGCAACGTCTCCCTTGTTGATATTGACTCGCGTGCAAACAGAATTGAACTGCCAAATAATAAATGCATGCTTCAGGAGGAACTGTGTCAATTGGGAAATGACATCCGTATGTAAATAACAAATTAAACATACGTATTTAAAAAATGCATAGGAAACGTGAGCAAATTGATCCAACCAGATGCAATAATAACAAAAAGGTATCAGGTAGTTTTTAGGGTTCACATGAAGTAATACCAGCTTCTTTGACCCATCCATTCAATGTTTTTTCACCTTTTTTCTACATTGTCTGCTAGAAAATATTGTTTTATTCCTTTCTTGTCCATTTATAAAAATTCCATTCTTATTATTTTCATCTGTACAGAGCATTATCCAACAACATTTATTTAAATGTGATTTAAAGACCCTAATCACCATTTCAAGCACTCTGTAAAAGTAAAGTTTATATAATGCATACATGCATACAAACAAATAAATAATTATACACAGTGGTTTGCAGATGTACTCACCCCCTGCCAATACTGTCACATGTAATACTTGTATTACATATAATGTATAATAATGTTACATATAATGTAATAATATAATGTATTACATATAATGTTCCAAAGAAACCGTGTATTCAAAGCAGCGCTGGATAAACTGAGAATTGTGGTGGTGTTGAAACGTCAGAAAAACGCACTGTACTGGCTGTATCCCCTTTAATCAGTACTTGAAGCTCATTTTGCAGCAATTACTTGCCTATTCTTCACTGAAAATTAGCTTCAGTTTCAAAAAGTTTGTTGGGGAACGTCGATGGACTATCGTCAAGTATTGCTGTATATTTTCATTAGATTCAAGTCAGGGCTATGAATGGGCCACTCCAGAACATCAATTCTCTTCTAGCCACTATTGTGGCTTCAGCTTTGTGTTTTGGGTCTTTTTCTAGCTGAAATGTGAAATACCATTCCAGTAATTGCACCAGACTTAACATTTTTCCCCCCTCACACCTGCCCCCCACGAGTCTTTTTGACTAATGGCTTCTTACACCCCTCCAACAGCTTGATCTGTGAACACTGACTCCACTTTGCAGATCTCTCAAGGTCACTGTTGGCTTCAGTGACACGCCAAACCAGTTTTTCACTGTGCTGAGAGGGATAATCAGTGCTTTTAAAAAATGTCGTGTTACCTCCTACCCTCTCATCTCTACCCCTTTATCTCTGAATCATTTCCAAGTTCCTTGGTCTTCCTGGTTGCTTTCCTGGATCAATATGGAAGTTGCTGCTTGAAAATCTTTAGGTTGACAAACAGGCTGAAAATATTTCACAAATTTTGTGACCTTTCAAACAAATAATTGGCAGCTGAGACAATGTTAGGCAGCAGTAGTCAAGTGGTTGAACACTTGTGCAGCATCACAGAGAAAACTCTGCTGCCAAGGTGGCTGAATACTTCTGCAAACCACAGTATATATAGTGCAATTATCCTGAAAATATGAAATGCGTTAAATAACATGTAATAGTGCTCTGTCTCAATGGTCTAACTGATGGTTAGCATAGTAAAAGACGTCTCCTTTTCTCCGCATCGAAGGGACATTTTTAGAAGGAACGAAGCGAAAGTTCTCCGGTTTACTACTCCTCCAGGGATAGCAGGCTCTGCTGGCTGAGCAGCTGCAGGGTTGCAGAGGCCGCAGGGAAATGAGGGCAGAGGCAGGGTCCAGGGGGAGGAGGGAGGTGCCGTCTCCTTGCATGCTAACGTCCCTGTGTGGCTGGTTGTGAGACGGTGTGTGCAAATCTCCATTCCTGGTAAACCGCAAAGCCAAATCACAGGCTTTGTGTCCCCAGGTGTGAAGAGAAATCAGCTTTGAAAGAAATCTTTCTTTGACCTTGCTTAAATCTGTTGGAGTTTACCTGGGTCTAAAGTGCAGACAATGTGGTATTCTGCATCAAATTCTACATCAATCTCTGTCCTCTGTTTAAACATGAATTATCAATGCATTTTGCCAAGGCGACGCATTTTAGGAATGTTCCCTTTTCCGATTAATTTCTTCTATTCAGAGTCACCATTCTCTGAGCCATCATCATTTCATGTCACTGGAGCAGCATGAACTGAAAACTCAACAAATAATTGAGACAACAAAGCCATAAGACCCAAGAAATTTTCTAAGGTTTACCAAATCAAAATCAAGAACCCTTACATATTTCTGTTGTTTTTGTAGGACTACAGACATGGGTCCCATTTTATATTTCACAATTATCTGCTCCTTTTTAGAATTTCTGGCAGTGTTAATTTAGGACATAATAATACGACATGCAATTTTGTAATGACCAGTGAACAAGTCAAGTCACTAATCAAAATATTCAACTTCAAATTAAGACCAATCAATCAAGACCCAATTATTGATTTTCCATACTACAGTTAAATACCTGAACAGATTATAATTACCCCTTAGGCAGAGTAAATTATCCCATTGTAAAATCAAGTGATTCAAGTGATCAAGTATGTTAAATTACTTTAAACAGTTTGTAAGGCATGGGATCTGGTTAACATTAGGTCCTCCTGCAAAGGCCCTCAGCTCTAATAAGGCTGTTGATAAGCAGTGTGAATTGTAAGGCAAAGCCCTTTCGGCAGTCTATCATCCTGGATATTTAAAAGAGAATGGGTGTTTTACTCAGACAACCTCCGGATTAGTAATTGCTCAAGGATTATATAACTGCTACACATAATGAGATGGTAATTTCATTACAATCTAGTTCCTCTCCGAGGCCCATAGTGAGGGACACATTCGCAACTCAATAACTCATGCCAACATGTAGCTAAGATCCATGCCCTGCATGGTATAACTTTTTTTTAGTTAGCGTGTGCTGAAAACAAAATTGAATTAACTTTGACAACCAAAACCACAATCTAAATAAAATAAATAGATGAAAACCAATGACAAATTCATTTTAAGAAAAAGTCTTGCTGAAAAGCGTGGGGAAATTAAACGTTCAGTCTCTGGCCAACCAGGAAGCCTCCTACGCAAAGGACCAGTGTTCATCAACAAGGGAAACCAAAAGGCCTACTACAGACACTCATCCTTTATTGTCCAACCACAAAAACCTACGCTCCGACAAGAACGTTTTACAAAGACCATGTAGCATACATGCACATATACATAAATATATACACACACACACAAATGTCCAAATCAAGACAGATTTTAATGGGATACTGCACTGATATACATATTGGGTCTTAATATATTCATTTATACAAAAAAAAATTATAATAATACTAATAGATGATTTTTAAATGTGCTTAGTATGGGTTTATATATATATATATTATATATATTATATATATATAATAGAACTACAGTGTGCATAGTAACGTTAATTCACATAAAATTCACTGCCTCCTAATCATCAACATAATCTTACCGGTATAAGAAAGCTGACAGCAGGACCAAATCAGACTGGAGGAATGAAAGAATAAACTCCTCAAGATTCCCCTGGGGAAAAAAAAGAAAAGAAAATTAACATTAAAGAGAAAAAAATACAGAAGGCAACAGTTTTAAGTTTATTGAAGCTGGTCCAGTCTGTCTGGAATGAGACTTATGAGTCAAGTTAGTGAATCAGACACCAGCCAGAGGAAGATGAGTATAAAATAATAATAAATAATAATTATAATAATAGCATTAAGCATTGCACGTTCAAACATTCCCCACAGCTACAATCAACCTTAAACAGATTTTTGTTCACCTGAACATAATTATTTTCTACAAGTTGACCCTGCCCTCAACTGATTACTGTAAAGGCTTACAATAATCAATGGAATATATTGAATAGTTATCTTATTACCAATAAGTTGTTATATTGTTTATAAAGGCAGCAGCTGTTTTTTTTTTTTTTTTTTTTTTAACAGCCACGAATATCAATGATAAAGTTCATGGAGTTAAATGGAGAAAGCTTGCTAAGAATGAAGGAAGAATAAAAAACTGATATTGAAGCTATAATAAGGCTTTACAGAAACCATCATTATTATTAGTAGTAGTTTATCAGTAATTGATTGGTAGTTTAGTTTGATTGTGAAGTGTTTTATAACACAAAAATTTAATGAAATAATTACATGATGTTTAATAGCATTGGCTGTGATATTGTGGAATACGTGGAAGTCATTTTCCAGTCACCACATTTATACATGCATTCATCTGCAAGTCGTACTACTAGAACTAATCTGAGGCTGAATATTATTTAAAATGGCTAAATATATCCTACGCAAACCCCTCCTCAATATTCCCCAGAATTACCTCATTTTTTCCCCATACCTCTTAACATGCAAATGAGCTGTTTACTGAAAAGATCAAAGTTTTTTTTAAGGAGATCTAAAAATGATTTATTTCATTATGCAAGGCAACAAAGAACCATGTCTGCTTACAACACGCTTCAAGCACACTCGTTAATTAGCTTGTTTAATTAGTTTAATGACTTAGAGAAACACAGCTCCAGCCACCCAAGAAGCAATGCTAATGGACCCCTGTCTATTATAATTAAAGTGTACATAATTTAGGTTCAACACACAAGCCCAAAACCCTTAACAGTCACTTTGGAGAAGCTGATACCAGTTCTGAGACAAGTATTGCAGACACCTATGGGTAACCTGAAATGGAGGTACAATACTTCTGTGTGCACATGTTATGGGTAATGCATCAATAGGCAGTCGTTTGGGAGCGACGTAGTTTGGTTTGTAATGTAATTTTATATTTACAAAAAGTTTTGAAAATTGTTATCATTAATTTTAATATATGTCATGTCCATCTATATTTTATGCAATTAAATGTTAAATGTTCATGCTGCAAAATAATAACAACAACAATAATAATAATCATCATCATCATCATTATTATTTTTTAATAATTACTTTTTTTTAAAATTGATTTTCTTATTCCCACCATTACACTGCATATGCTAGGTTGTGACCAAATCTAAACTTAAACCGCTAATCACAATTAGTAAACTTGTATTGAATTCTTATAAAAAGTATTAAATACAGTTATATGAAGCGCCTGCCTTTGGTCCCTGTCTGACTCTGAT
The DNA here is from genome assembly GCA_025775045.1 of Hiodon tergisus. Lineage (NCBI taxonomy): Eukaryota > Metazoa > Chordata > Actinopteri > Hiodontiformes > Hiodontidae > Hiodon > Hiodon tergisus. Next base: position 2,682 of record JAOVYW010002928.1, on the reverse strand, counting down.
CTTTAACAAAGGGTATAAAAAAGCAGCTTGATTTGATTTTGGCTTGAAGTTTTTATCAGGCGAAAGGGAACACAGCGTGATGTCTTTGATTTGGGCTGGCCCTTAGGTAAAGTTTAGCCTAATGTTGAAGCCAATGTTCAAAGAACATGAAAGATTAGTTTGGACATGTTAATAACAAGGATATCCAGACATACTTCTTTTTTGTTTGGATCTTTCATTATACTCCTGCAGATGTTTTTTTAAAGTTTATTATTTTAATGGCAGGCATTGCTGTGGCTGAGCTGCGGCTAGCTGTATGGATTCTTTACCTGACTATACAAGAGTGATGAAGACTTCACCATTCTTAACGTTATCTAAATATAAATCATGAATTTACTGCATGTTGAGACCTTCCCTTTGCTGTAAGTAATGCTGGTCCTGGCCAGGTAGTAAAACCTGTGGGAGAAGAATAGGTCATACTCCAATGAGCACAACAAGTAGTGGGGTTAAAGCTCCCTGTTTTCACTAGTCTAGGGTGGATGGCAGGAGGATTTCCTGTCACAAATTCCAAACATATAACGATACAAGATGGCCTCCATGACTCGTTGCACAAATCATGTGGTTGTCAAATCTCACATTTTGCATGAAATTAGATTTTAGGTTAGTCAATCTACATGGACATATGAAATACTAGTAGAAATAATAATAATAATAATTATTATTATTATTATTTTCACAAGTTTATGGTCATAAACTCCTCTAAAAGACAAAATGGTTTTAATTTTGAGTGGTTTGTGTTGAATGATTATAATTTGCTTGTATGCTGATAAGCCCTACTAAATTGTACTAAAATGTACCCATTGTGACAGTAAGAAAAAGGACAAATGATAATCTAGAAATATTTTGACAAATGCAGTCTACGCATAGTGTAGACACTGTGTGTATGTGACATGACAGCAAACGGTAAAGCAACCCTCAAAGCATATGGAATATTTTCTCCTCTTAGCACTGTGAAGCCACTGCAATGAGATGATGGGGTGTCTCCAGCCTGGAGTATTGCTCCAGGAGATATACAAGAGAGAATCGAGCGCAAATATCATAGCGAGACACTCTTTCTCAGCCGTAGAGTATCTTGTCTCTATCGGGAACATCTTGCAACTCAGAGAAGCCAAAGATTTTAGCTTTCCCTCCTCTTCACTCTGGCTGCGTCCATCTGCAGGATCAAGAGTCTCTGGAAGTTTGGTTCTGCAGCACAGTGTCAGCACACAGCATTCTGTTGAGGTCCGCGAAGGAATAGTCACAATCCGCTGTCCAGACTACTTGCCTCGGGGGTGAGCTCTTGGTGAACTCCATTATTACTTCAGCTTTGAACCCCCTCATTGATGGTATATCCTTAATATTGGACACCACCCTCTTGGTAAGGACATACTTCTTGGGGCTGATAGTTAGCCCAGTTAACTTGATCTGCTGCAGTTTATTTGACACACACACAAAAAAAAAAAACCTTATCGTCCTGTTCTTCTTGGGTACCAGAACCATTGGACTAAACCACTCACTTGATCAGTTCTCAATCACTCCAGGAGATTTAACTGTCTCCAACTCCTGCTTTAGAACTGGAAGACGTTGGTCAGTGTTATGATAACATTTCACCAACGCATCTTCCTTCAGTGGTACGTTGGGGTTGATGAAGGTGGAAAGAGCTCTAGATCCAGAAGGCTGCTGAACTGTTCCCGCTGTTTGGTTCTTTTCAAGCTCAAAGGGCACTAACCCACTTTTTATCCGATTACAATTTATCAAATTAGAAAGCGTCGCTAGACACAGCACGTGCCAACTCAGAGAAACAAACAACATCTAACCGAACAAAAATAAGCTAACAGTGAGAGGTGTTGTGTAGGATATTCCTAATACAAGTCTGAAAAAAAAAAAAAACACAACAGCTTACCTTTAGATCATTGCTTATTGAAGACAATTAAAATTTAAAAAGGCTGGACCGAACAGTCATAATCTGTATCCCCACGGGCTATATAAGTATATAAGATGAGCATATAAAATGTATATAAAATGCAATGCACTGTTTAACATATAAATACAATGGTACACCCGATGCTATAAAATATTAAACATTTTGGTGCATTTGCACTAAAGTGTATGGATATTTCCATAAGGAGAGATACCTTGTCTTTATCCATCTACATTTCAGAGCTGAGTATCATATTCAGTTGACACAATTCTGTCAAAAGTTAGCTCGTCAACATACTTCACCAAGCTGATAAAACAAGCTTGTTGAAATTAGTAGCATACTCTTTTCCTCCTCTTCATTGCCTTACAGTTTGTGGGGTGTCACATTCCATGCATTATCAGAGCATTGCATAGCAACCATATAAGTTCCCCGATTCTCATAAAGATTATATTTTCAGTAAATTAAATAATAACTTCATAAACATTGAATACGTCTATTGTGAATTAGACAGTCAGTTTTGTTTAACTACTGTGTCAGAGCTTTTTAGCTTCTAACACATTACATTATCATACCACAAACATAGAGCCGAAAGATCTTCTGATTGCAGTGCATATTCTTTGCTTCACAGACTGGTCATACTAATATGGGACTTTGGCCATTCAGTTTCAATCAAACAGATAGATAAAGCAGATATTGTATTTATTATTTTTTCCAACTGGACTAGTATTTTTTTTTAAATAACT
>JAOVYW010002926.1:0-14563 GCA_025775045.1 Hiodon tergisus | reverse complement strand
GGCGGGAGGGTAGTCCTAAAGGGTTTAATGGTGACACCTGTTTTTAGCTTTCTAGGCCACTAGCATTAACTCTATTTTTAATGGCTGGGCTGGACATTCCTGTTTTCATGTGGGGGATAATTACAGATGCAGACTAAATGCTGAGGGGTAAACATCACACAATTACTGCAGGACTGTTCGTGGGAAGAAGTTTCGCAGTCATACTTAACAACGCTGCGCCCGTTTAGGATAGCGTACGGTGTACATCGGTTGTAGCTACAACATGGAAAGTGTGCGTAGATGCCTGAGGATTGCAGAAATGCGTTTTCAGGTAGCACCCACCTTTTAATTAAAACCAGATGTGTGGGGGGGGGGGGGGAGTCAGAGCATGGGATCTGATTCAAGTATATTATTGTTGAGAGCGTATTTTATATATGATGCTTAGATATAATACGGTTTATTTCAAACCATGTGGAATATAGATGTGACAACCCAAATTTTGTACGGCGGTGGAATTAAAAACCGGTAAAAAAGACGCTCTGTGTAAACGGCCATGGCCGAAAAATGTTCCCAGGTTCGAAGTGAAGGCCACCAACCCGGCAGCCCCCCTGTTCTCCGCACGGACCCCTGTGAGCTCTGATTTAATCCTCGGGCGCTCAATGCGTTGGGTGCTGCCGATCCATGTTTTACTTAACACTGGCTTTCTTAGTGAACACAAGTCAGCACCCGCACCCACTGGGCTACTACCATGTGTATTGTGGAGGATAGCTTCTTTTTAACTGTTCATTTATACAGCAGGAGCCCAATTTCTTCCCTTACATTGATTTTTGAATGGATATAATCAATCTCTCTTATGAAATCTCATGACTGTTGACTGTATTTTTTGTTTTTAAATATATTGGGGTTTTTTTTTTTTTATTGTTTATCTGGAAAAGAGTAAACTCTATCGGTGCACACCCAACGCAGACGTCACATTAATTGTTTGAGGAAGTGGATTTTTGATCTACCTGGGTCTTTTAATTCCACTTCTAGACTCACCAGGGCCCTCGGAATAAAATTAAGGGCGGAACCATCATTCTCACCCAAGGCAGATTATGTGTCTGGGCTCGCTTATCTGTCAAGATTAGATATCCCCATTATATGTAATACCAGACAGCTTGAATTATATGGTGTAAACCAGGTTTCACAATAACATGTGATACGTTTGCCCGAGTTGTCATTAATTGTGCTCTGGGTTGGAAAAGGACGTGTGGGGAGCCATTTCGGTTTTAATTATTGCAAAACATCAGACGGAATAGCTCCTGTGATAAAAGTCCAAAAGGGACAGTCACTTAAATGATTTATTGTGCGTTGTTTCTGTCCTATGACCTGGAGGATATTTGCCTTTGAAGTGGCTAAGATGAAGGACTGAGTCATTACAATCAGAGATTTTTTTGGCTTGTAATATGGGTGTGGTCATTGTAATGTTAGCACCGAGGGGGAGAGAGAGAGAGAGAGAGAGAGAGAGAGAGAGAGAGAGAGAAAGAGAGAGAGATTATTTTAACACTTCTTATCTCTTACCCTACACTCACACGGCACACACACACAAAGATGTCCGCTCATTTGTAACAAAGAAACCAGAAGGGAGAAATGTGTGTGTGGACTTCGACTTCCTCACATCCCATACTGTGGGCAACAAGCAATCACGAGAGTGCCCCTCAATAGGCTGTTTGTGTCCATGGCGACAGACTCCTAATACAGCCTAATAAAATAGCTTGATTCTCTCTGCTGTGAGAGAGGAGAATGGAGGTTTTTTACTCACCAGTGCGCACGGCCTTACGTTATAATGTCCGTATTCACTTTAATACAGTAATAGAAGACACGAACGGAAACTCTTAACCAGCACACGGTCTGTTATTACTGCTTTTGTTCTGTTCTGTAACGGTGTCACAGTGCTATTGTAATGAACAGGCATGGAAGTGCAGGGCATTCGACATTCCTGTGGAAGATCAGAACCGCTCTGGTGCTTTTTATTATTATTTTTTAGCCGTTTTAACCATAGCTTTTCCTGACACTTCACTTTCTCTGCCTTTTGTTATCTACTGCACTCAACTCTGCCTCACCGGTTACTCATATTCTTTCCTTTTTTTCCTCGTGTTTACCGTTTAGCAGCGTGTTTAAAACTGCTACTGTCACGTTGCTTGGTTTTTAAATGTAATTCCGTTAGAGCGAGATTCCTGCAAAACTGAGGTAATTACCATTTTAAATCAAAAGCCTAAACTTTTGAGAGTTCTTAAAAGAAAATATGAAAGGGTGGGGGTAAAAAATGGACTACTGTTACTCAAGGCTTTGATCTTCAGATTTATTTGTGTAGACAGCTGTTAGTAGAAGGCCATTGCGTGGCGATATTCATAGCCATGGACGCATAAATAGCGGAGGACACCTGATAGTATAGAAGATGGGATATCCCGGAATGGGCTTTGCAAAATTTCTATCATAGAATTAATTAAATGTAGCCTCGAGGATGAACTTTGCCGAAACACCTGTCCGACTTAGGTTTCCAGGGCCATAATTTTTCACAAGCCCCAGAGGTTTTGTTCGAACAATGGGGAGAAGATATAATAACGGACCATTAAAATGTGGTAGGATGGTTTTTAGCCGCAGCGAGCATTACGATGTCCACTGTCAGGAAAACAACCAAAATGACGTAATTACGGCAGGAAGTTAAAGTCAAAACCATGTTATCGCGTTGCTGTCTAGCTTTCGAAGTTCTAAATGTTCCACCCAGGTCCACCTTGAACGTTAAAAGCACCGCTATCTGCAATCACCTCACTTCTGCTCAGTGCTATGTGAAGTCTTTAACAGGAGTTAGTCGCGATCAATAATAATAAAATATTATAGTAGCAAGCAACAATGAGCGGGTTCCTCCAGCTCCTCATCGTCCACCACCTCCTCATTATTCTCCTTCCATCGTCCATCATGGTCACAGAGTCACACAGTGGGTGTTAGTTACGTGCATAATACGTTTCAAGTCCATATGACGACGTAACACAGAGTTGCGTCGACATTAATCGGTATTGCTGCATTTCTGAATGTATCTATCAATATCAAAATTGTGGTCCTACACTGAAACTGTTTTTCCTTGATACTATATTGGGAGACATATACCCCACGCCACTGTACCAAATATTAACTCAATTGGACCAACGAGTGATTTTAGGGGAATCTTTAAAATTGTCATCATTCATTCATCTGTCATTTCCACATATTGTCAGATATTGACCTCAGACTGCACCCAGTGTCTCTTGGGGGTATCAGCACAATCATGCACAATTTCAGAGTTGTGTAGACATGAACTTGAAGTAATAAATGAAGTTTCTTACATCAGAAGTCTTGTTCCTTATCACCCTATAAGCAGACATGTATCCTACATACACTATATGGACAAAAGTATTGGGCCACACCTCTTAATCATTGAATTCAGGTGTTTCATTCAGTCCCATTGCCGCAGGTGTATAAAATCAAGCTCCTAGCCACGCAGTCTGCCTTTACAAACATTTGTGAAAGAATGGGTCGTTCTAAAGAGCTCATTGAATTCGAACCTGGTACTGTAATAGGATGCCACTATTGCAACAAGTCAGTTCGTGAAATTTCTGCCCTCCTAGATATTCCACGATCAACTGTAAGTGGTATTATTACAAAGCGGAAGCGTTTAGGAACCACAGCAACTCAGTCACAAAGTGGTAGACCACGTAAAGTTACAGAGCGGGGTCGCCAAGTGCGGAGGCCCATAGTGCGTAAAAGTCACCAACGCTCTGCTGACTCAATAACTGCAGAGTTCCAAACCTCCGCTGGCATTAACATCAGCACAAAATCTGTGCGCCGGGAGCTTCACGGCATGGGTTTCCATGGTCGAGCAGCTGTATGCAAGCCTTACATCACCAAGCACAATGCCAACCGTCGGATGGAGTGGAACCCTAAAAATGTGTCACCTATAAATCGTATTCAGATTAGAATTATAAAACGGCATTTTTCTAATTTTCCGTCAAGAAGTGGCAGTAGCTATCTTTTCCCTTTCCAAAGCATGTGTTGGCTTCGGTTACCGTAGGAAGGAAGGCAGGTTATTCGACACACCAGTTAAATCGGGTCCCAAGCGGTAACGCTGAATTATTGATGGACTACGGACAAAATGGCCTCTGATCATAATGTATAATGCATGCCGGCCTCCTCCAGCAGGTTGAAAAGATTTGTTCTATTTCTGCTCCGACCATAATTAGAGAGGGGGGGATGGGGGGCCCTTTTTTCTTTTTCTTTTTTACAGAAAAGCCCTGTTATGTGGCCTGTTATGCCTGAGAAATCTCCGAATTATGTCAAACCGGCTTTGGGGAACATGTCAACACAATGCGGGATTCTTTACAAGGGGGGGGGGGGGGTTGAATCCCAACAAACTCCAGTGTATCTAAAAATATAGGTAATTATGAGTTTTATGAGGACCAGATGTGCAGCGAAGGACAGAGGGGGATATTGAAAAGGAGCCCATTCATTCGTTTAGCTTTTAAATGTGTATGTGGTACACTGTGGCTGCAAAGCCCAGGACATCTGGCGGATTGTTGTAAATGACAAGTGTAAATAATCTCATGAACCGAGACCCCGACCGAAGTTTACACCTTCCTCATTCCCGGGTTTCGGGCGCCGGGGTTAATTTTCACTGCCAGATCTTGGATTAGCGCAGCGCCGGAGTGTGCCTCTCGGGGCCCCTCGCCGGGGCCACACGCAGGCAGTCCCGCCTGCCCAAATTAAACGCATCTAGACAAATCACAGCTGAACTGTAGTGTTAGGAAACGTATATGCCTGCCACAGCACGTGTCATTGTAGATAAACTTCTGGGCTTTTTTATATTAGCGCCTGATGGGAGAAAGCCTTCCAATACTTATAAATACTCCCTCTGCAACATTGCTGTGTTTATAATACAGAATATGCTTTGACATTGTAGTCATCTCATCATTATGACTGAGTAGCTATTGTTAATACCGGATCTTGCATTTTACTGATATTAGATAAAAGGGACCCTGGGTGAAACATTACGCTAAATCTTGGTACTTATTTATTTATTAAAGATAGTTGAGCAACACCCATTGCCCTAATGTGAAAAAATAATTGCCCCCTTAGACTCGATAACTGGTAACACCACCATTAGCAGTAATAACTGGAACCAAACGCTTCCTGTAGTTATTGATTAGACCCTCACAGCGCTGTGGCTGGATTTGGGTTCACTCCTCCTTGCAGAACTGCTTCAGCTCAGTAACATTTGTGTGTGTGTGTGTGTGTGTGTGTGTGTGTGTCTGTTACCTATCTTTATAATCCCATATACCGTAAAACTTTTAGGAACCGAATGGGCAAATGTTTGTCGTGAGGTTAGACAATTCACTGCGAGGGAGAACATCCTTTTTCTTCGGCAGAGGCTGAAAGCGTCCCATTCTTCCAATCACTGCCACAGTTTGACAGAAGACGAACTGAGTGTGAACTCCACCCAGACTGGTTAGCAGAGCCTGGTTAGCTGCTTACTGATCTCTTTATGAGCGATCGAACGATAATAAGACGAAAATCAAGCTAATTTAGCATAAAACAGGTGGTGACTGTCTTTATATTGTGGCGTTATTATTGTACAGAATATAGAAACCTGATTTAGCACTGTTGGTCCCAACGGATAGGTTCCTTCACCCGGGGGTGGTCATACTTAGCAAAACCCTTATGCTTGATAATTCATTTTAAAGACACTCTTGTTATACCTAATAATTCAGTTCATAAACACAATTGTTATACCTGGCAATTTGTTACATAAACACAATTCTTATACCTAACAATTCAGTTCATAATCACAGTCCTGGAGCAAAATCAAAATAGCGTCACAGGCTAGTATTTTCTAACAGACGGATGAGCAAGTCGAGGGAACGGTAAGATCCCATGAGCTTTGAGTCTGGAAGCTTTGCTGGAAGATATTGAGCAGTTTTGATATTTGCCGGTGATTCCCACACAGGAGAGCCAGAATGATGAAGATGCAGTGTGAGGCCCACACAGGAGAGCCAGAATGATGAAGATGCAGTGTGAGGCAAAGCTGGTTCAGACAAAGCAGCAGGACCTATATAAAGTTTAAATACGATTTTTTAGAGGGGGGTTTTAGCCTTATGCGCTGGGATACATTTTTGGAGGCTGGAAACTCGCAGGGTTATCGATATTGAGGCGAGCCAAGAAGGTGTTTAGTCATTTTATAAACTGTATTTTCAATCTATACAAACCTTTTGCCACAAACTTTAGTTTGTGAAGCGAGGCAGGCTAACTGCCCATTGTGGGGTGCCCATTATTTTTCTGTGACATAGATCAGATCTATCTTTGAGTGATCATCCAGGCAGATAACGCTTTAAGACAAGACAGAGATTTGGGTGTCATCAGCATAGGAGTGAAGAGAAAAAAACATTTGCGGAGATGACAGATCCATGTAGCCTGGTTTATATGGAAACGGGTGAGGCATTGCATCTGAGGAAACGTCTGTTGTGAAACAGCTGTGCTAGAATTGGTCAGTGATTTGGATACAGATCTATAGTCATTAATGTGCTTTGGTAAGCTTCGGCTCGGAAATGTTGAGGGCGTGGAGGAGAGAGATGGTCAAAAAATAAGGGGGTTTGAGCGAACGCGATCTCTGCATTCCCCGTTTTCAAAACCTCGACCCAATCCGACTATAACAGCCCCAAAACCGTGCGTATTAAATATCTGGACTTGCTTTTCTCCTCACCCGTGAAAGGAGCTAGTCTCCTGGAAATTTCCCAATCTCCTGTTGAGCCTTCAGTCTTGTTCTGATCCTGGACTAAAACGCTGCCCCCACCAGGGAGAGATGAGGCACTAGTATTACCCGCGAGTATCACTCTCACACTCCTGTTACAGCACTGGGTCAGTCATTCTCCCTGCAGTCGTAAACCCACTTAGGTCACGTTTCTGAAACTTTGTCAGACTTTGTAGCAGAGCTCTCTGACAACCGTCTCACCCGCAAGCGCTTATTCTCGTGCTTCCACTTGTTTGAAGAAAAATTTTAGAAACTATTAAATATATGTTGAATGGCAAGAGTAAAATACATATTTAAATGAAACGTTTGTAAATTGGTTTCATTGGCTGCCAGGTGAGGTTTACATGCAAATTATTTCTCTACTATCATGTGGCCATGATGTCTCGAACACTGAATGGTCTCAGATGAATACATTACTGCATTTGGAATACCTCAAACAGGTTTTCATCATTCGTTTATTTATTTAGAAAAACATAATTTACAACCTTTCAAACCTTTAATCCCACTTTTCTTATGGCTCACAATTCACTGGGTGGAGAAAAGGCCGAAATAAACATAGGTTTGTTTCGCAGCTTACTGGTTTAAATCTATCTCTCAATCAACCTCTACAACACAGCATCAGTTCAGTTAGGGCTCTCTGCACGTCTGTACTCGGACAATACAAGACGTCATACATAGGCCCTCACGATCAACATTCACACATCAGCTATGTGGAGGGCCATAAAAGTGAAATTCTGAAGTGCATTAATTGGAACCCTCCATCCATAATCGGGGCAATTTGTCAAGTAAAAAAAGGGTTTATTTTCCAAGCATATTTGGCGGGAAGATGTAAACAGCCTCATTAAATGTCAGCTGGTAATACAGGAATATCTTGGCTGAAAACGAACGAGAACTGAGTTGTTGCCTGTAAACGGACCCCCTTCTTCACGGTTGCCTGCCTCGTAGTGCCGCGACCGTTTTTCGGTCTGTAAAGAAAGTGAGCATTTGTTATTATTATCAGTGCCACCCGAACCGCGTCGAGCGGCACAGTTCAACTCCAGCGGCATCGATCATAAAATGATAAATTAACTTTTTGCCCATTTCCCTCTCCTGAAGAGTGGAGAGATTTAATGAATTTTCCCCTGTTTAATATTTAATGTGGCCGTGGACGTTGTGGTGTAAGGTATTGTGACACATGGGCAGGAAGCTTGAAGCCCTAATTACAACACTGCTAGTAGCCCAGGGCTCCTGATAGCCCCTTTGGCCAACTCAAGGGTCAGCGTTGCATCCCTGCCTATCCCACTGTAAAGCCAAAAGGTAGTCCCTAAAGTGTTTTTAAAAGACCTTTTAAGACCTTTTTAAGATCAGAGTCGACCTGCTGCTATGCATAATGCACAAATAAACAGGAGATGTCAGCCTGTAACTCCATCTCCAGATTTAGGCACATTTAGATAAATCCCATGTTTATTTAATACACAAGATACGCTGCATTCGCTTCCCACCCCTCCCAGTTTCACAAGCACTGAAAACTCCCAGAGACCGATCTCAAGTGTCTCAATGAAAAGTTATCTCTTTGGCCTGCTTTCCTGCACCCTGTTGCTTCCAGAGGTTTCACCCACATTTTGTCACTGATAAGATAACAATCCCCTTATTTGAGTTGGCCATGTATACAAACTGAAATGTTTCCGTCTGTTTTGCTCAGCCACTTAAAAGAGTTGGATAAAACAATGTGTGCCGATATATGTATATATATATATACACACACACACACACAGTCTTACTCAACATCAACCACTTAGTCAAAGTCTGAGTCATATAATCATCTAGGATTTATCATCTAATATTGGACTAGCACAAGCTTGTGCTAGTAGTAGTTGTATTTCTGCATTTTCCAGTGTTACTCTGTCATTTTTTCTCCTCAGTTTTTACCGTATTTAAGGGTTAAAGAGAGAGTTTTATCAGTTGGTCAACAGTTAGCACTGTAACTGCACCCGTCTGTACAAGAAAGTATGTCTCCTATGCACTTCTCTTCCGGCCATTTGTTTATTGTAAAGACTTTGAATTTTTCGAGAAATGGTTTGTTAGTGATTGTATTTGTTCGTTTGCTAGCCAGCCTAATCTCAGCCTACTACGGTGCTTTTGCGGTTTGTCGACGTTTGTCCAACGTTTCTCAATGAAGACCCAACTCTGCCGACGTAGATCCGATCCGTTTGTCGATGCAGTCTCAATCTTAACGTAGATTCACGTCTCTGACGTCCGTCGGCGCGGTTTCAACGCTGGTCAGCGTAGCCTTGACATTTTGTCGTCCGCTTCATCGTTGTCAGTTTTTAACAAACCCTCCCTTTGAGCCTGTGCACTCAGCAGAGCTGAGCCTTTGATCACTTTTGCACCAGACCTGCACGTGTGTATCACACAAGTTGTGCTTCTCAGTATGCTCTGAGCCCTAGGGCTGTCCTAAGGACTCGAATTTGAAATGGAACGTCGGGTTATTGTCATAACTGTGGTTCCCTGAAATATAAATATCAACCATCAGTCTTCATGGTCACTGCATTGGCTCAGATGAAAACATTTACGGAGGTCATGCTTTTATAAGATCAGTGACACACAACGTAAGACACACTCTAACTATATTTGGCACATCAGCTCAGATATTTCCAGGTTCTGGAGGGAAATAACCCATTGGTGATGGTTAATATTTTTATTTCAGGGAACCACAGTTATGATAATGACCCAGAGTTTCCACCCAATGCCCTATGTGGAGGACAGGGCCTGAACTTTCTGCTGTTGTTGATGTCTTAATTTTATGCACTATGTGAAAACCTACTCTATTCCGTATGCATTGCTGTTCCTTATGAAGGGCTATGGGCGAAGTAAAATTTCTAGAAAAGTCTGAAGACTTTGCCACTTGTGCCTCTCAAAGACGTTTATTTTCTTTGTTTTGTTACTACGTGGTCACGAAGGAGACTCACTTGACTTCACTTTTTCCCCCTAGACGGTTCGTTACCGAAGGGCAACAAAACGTAGCACAAACGCCCGGATCACAAGATTAAGCCTTTTATTAATATTTCACTGGTCGAGTATGTGTATAGGGAGTTACATCAGGAAAACTGAAAACGCTAGTCGGATACTCGGAAGGAATATATTATATGTAGAAAAATTTGACTTTTGTGACTTTGATATTTATCATTCTGTCATCCAAGCAGAGTATTATTTTCTGTTCATTAAATATGAAATTGCCTTATTTTAACAGTTTTTTTCTTTTCTTTTTTGTCTTTCAGTTGTATGAGCTGGATGATGATGAAAAGCGAAAGGAGTTTCTTGATGACCTCTTCAGTTTTATGCAGAAGAGAGGTGAGTCTGTCACTTGCCGAGGTCCCTCTATAAAAAAGTATCCAAAGTATGTACGCCACAGTTTTGTGCATATTGCATAATTTTTTATTTATTAGTTTGTACTGCAGGCCGCTGCCCTTATTTCCACCAACTTGCTTTGTTTAAGTGTTAAAGTCAGTTTACAGTGCAGGTGCAGTTTATACTGTGTGCATCAGATTCGGTACCGCTGTGATTCATCAGTATTCATTCGTCAATTGGGCACTGTGTCTTCTGAGAACGTTGACATCGCAAAGATTTCACGGAACCGGTTTATGTCCGCTGAGAATGGATGGCTGAGGAATTTCAGTTCTCTCTGCTCTCGCCACCCGTAATGCAGCGCAGACAATTATCACCTTGAGATCTACTGACGATTGTTTTGGGCACATTTTTTTTTTCATTTATATATAAAAATGAGGAGAGGGAACTTCTAAACACATGGGGAAGTTAGTCAACTGTGAGTAAAAAGGACACTGACCGTGCTATTTAGAGAGTTGGATATTTTTATTTTGTTAAAATAAGCAAGCTGCAAGCAGTTTTCATTTTGTATCGACTCTGTTGGTGATCATTGCTTCAGTAGAAGTAGTTTCATGTTGGTTTCATGAGTGCCAATGGTAAAACCAACCACTTCTGTTTTTGTTTCATACATTCATTCTGAATATTGTTTCTTTTAAAATTTCCTTAAATATTAACTTTTTCAACACAAATATGGATAGTGCTCATTGTGAAACCATTGGTATTTTTGTCAATGATTGTTACGCATTGTATTAAAATTGTGAAAATTTACTTATAGATGTGTCTTGGTTTATAAAGACAAAAAAATTAAATTCTTTGGGGAATAAAATGTTGTTGTTTTTTGGTTTGATCTACTTTTTTTTTTTTTATTGACATAAAGCAGATTTTTTAAACAAAGCATTAGTATGTTTGCAAGGTTTTGTCTGCTTAAAACCAAAATGCACAGATATAAAGTCATAACTGGAAATGTAATCAGATATACTCATACTCATAAGTCTAAAGAATAGTCTAAAATCATTTTTCAATGGCTGGGAAAAAACCTTCTGTTCTGACATTCCGGCTTTTAAAAGCTATTGTTGGATATCATGCCTAAATTACAATTTACGAGATCAATGGTCAGTGTAAATGATTAATCCAGAGAAAGCATTATACCATAGTCAATAACCCCCTTGGATCTAAATGATTGTCCTGTGCTATAGAAGTTTGCCCGAGTTTACACTGCGGTTCTACTCTGGTGAACACTGTACGGGTGACATTCTGAGGTGTTTTATAGCTCCTGTGACTCTTTAATTCGGCCTTGGAGTGTAAAAGGAGTCAGGGAGGACAGTTTCTTTGCATGCGTTAGGCCTTCCAATTTACCGATGAAGTTAACTAGAAGACGCAGCTGTAGCATCAGGATCAATAAGCCTGACGGCCATCAACATGGATAATAAGCTGACAGTGCCAGACACCAGGAGACCTGGCAAATGGCGTTCGTGTATTAATATATCTAATAAAGAGTCAGCGACATCATTCCTAGTTAAACCGCCTGTAAGAATGATATATAAACAATGTTATGGTGATTTTCTCTACGTGCCGCTATTCTAATTTATTTCATTTATTCCAATTTAGTTTGACTCTTCAGATGTCTAATTTGAGAGATGTATTATGGTGTCTTGAGCAACATGATGTCAACAGGATCTTTTTCAGGCTCTATGGAACAACAAACTCACATTTACACAAGAAAGGGTGTATGTGTTCCAAATTTGTTTCCTTTAAAGAAAAAGTCATTGTTTGGAATAATGTTAATGTTGCTCATTGCTGCAGAGGAAGACTTCAAAGAGGACATTGTTTGGATTCCATTGGCTCCAACTTGCACCAACATGCAACACCAGCCTTTGGGCTCTCCGTTTCAACCTCAATTAGGCATTTCAGACATAGTAACACACCCCTTTGAGGGGTTGTAAACATGTCGCTAATTTTCACCATTTCTTTTTTGTGAGTTATTTTAGCTCTTTACAAGCGTAAGACTCCACTGAAATAAAACAATTTTTTATCCTGTTGATGAAGGAGCCCCCCTTTCCATTTACCGCGGTAACAAAATCTTTCTGTCTCGAAAATTACTAATGAAGGATTGTGCGGGCGAACTAATGAGTTTTACAGTGGTGAAAAATATACTGGGCAATATCACCGTAGTGCAATTCCCTTTTATTATAACTCTACCACCCGGCACGCCTCTTCAGTCGCAATGGCAATAAACTACGAACAGTGCTTAAAAACTCTGAACGCAGACTTACCATTCAATGTGCCACATATGTGCATCCCTCGTTTTTTACCTTATTATTTATACGCCTTTTTTATTTATTATTCATCAGTTGTTTTTTTAAAACGGTTTTTAAACCTTTTGCATTAGGAAAAGTAGAATGGTTATTTGATAACTAAGGCTCGTCCTGTGGAAAAATCCCACAGTGCTTTCTCTGCGGCTCTGTGCTTGAGACTCCCTTTGACTATGCAGAATCGTTGTGGAAGAGCAGAACGTTGGATCTGTAGCGGCTTGGATAGTGGGAGTCAGTCATCGCTGCATGCAGACTGAGCTGCCCTGTCATATTCTTTACGTTGACAGAGATTCAGTCATTTCTCTTTAAACGAGCTTGCTTTCTCAAAACCCCCCTTTGAGGAGAGCTCTTCCGCTCACTGATAATCTATCCCATCTCCTAAACTTTCTTTTTAATTTGCAATCCACATAATGTAATATTAAGATCACTTTACATTAGGTAGGTGTAAGGTAGCAAGATATAAGTAAATCAATAGCGATTTCATTAAATATCTCTTTCTGCCCAATACACTGGGTTTATCCATAACCTGGTACTCTTAGCTGATAAGCAGAGACTGTTAAGGGCTTTGTTTAGGGAGATTAAACCCTCCAGGACACGCTTGCCTGGCAACATGGCAATTCCTCCCCCCTCTCTAGAAGCCCTCCACTTCCTGCATTTTAAATATCACCCAACCAGTAAGAGGCTAATTGGTCATGTGACTCAGTACTGTGGGGATTGGCCATCACCCTCAGCCATAGGGTGACGGAATTAACAAACAAGGTTCAGTCAGGTCTAAATTTAACCTGGATGAGGTTAACGTTTTCCCAGTTACCATTGCAGCAAGAATAAATCAAATGAAATAGATTGAAAAAATGGCGAATTCATTGCATTGTAAGATCATTTATCTAATTATAATCCCTCCATGTAATGGTCGAGGTACATGTTATTATTTTGGGTCGGAGCTTAACCTCTGTTCCCGGTTTATTTATTTTCTCTTGATACATCAGTTCAAATGGTGTGTTTTCAGTTGCGAGATAAAGGCCATACACTGTTTTGCGCTTTTATTTAAAATTTGCTGAATTTCCTTAGAAATGCAAAATGTTAGCATATAAGCTAAAAGAGGACAATACTTCTCTGTTATGTCTGAACATCTCTCAGAGCTGGTTAATGACAGACTTCAACCCTGGAGTCAGTAACATAACAAAACCAAAGGACAACAAAAGACCATAAGCTGTCTTTCAATATGACCAGGCCGTTAAGAGGCCACTGGCCTCTACAAATCCCTCATGGACTGGTCCTGCATGGTGTTTAACCCCCCCCATTATTGTTTTGACAGTTCAGGGTGACCGCTTTCAACACTGTAGTTTTTCAGTTGGAGTGAATAATTTCATATTCTTAGTTAAGTTTCATTTTAAGAACCATAAAAGTACAGCATGTGCGATACTCGTATATAACATTTCATGAAAATGGCAATCAAACATTCATAGGCATAGATTTATATGTTTTTGATCAATCTTTTTTCACCCGTTGGTGTCTGATCTTTCAAATAGTATGCATGAGATGCGTAAGGTTACATAGATCTATTTATTATTATTATATAGGTGTAATTATACAACGGAGAAACCACATCGGCAGGCTTTGATACATTCGTTTTCTGTTACTTTGGTGCCTCTCAAACGTCCACTTCTCAGTTCCATATGGTGTTCCAGTTGGTCATGGAGAAGGTCAGATTTACAGTATAAGGTACTTGGTGTACGAAATGGAGCTGTCTCCTCAATCACCCCTGGGTTGCGTTTGTTGTGGAGTGACATCACCAAAGGGCCAAAGAGACGCCTGTTTTAAATCTGCCTGTTTTAAATGCTTTTTTTTCTTTTTGTTTTTTTTTGTATATGATTATGGTTTGCAAGGTGATTGCTGAGTTGTACAGAAACCTAGCCATTATAGTTTTGGGGTTGTTTTGGGGTTGTTTTGGGTTGCTTTCTGGTCCAGAGAGCCAGAAAGATAGATAGCTGTCTGAATTAATCTGGAGTAGTTTTTCCCAGAAGTCTAGTGCACCTAGTGCATCAGCGTTGGCAGGAATTAAGCTCGCAGGATGCATTGTAACACACAGATT
>JAOVYW010002924.1:0-12951 GCA_025775045.1 Hiodon tergisus | reverse complement strand
GTATCTCAGCCATCTTAATGGCTTCAAAACATCACTGTATTTGTATTAAAGTCAAATCAATATTTGAATTTAATTAATCCCACATTGACACCGCTATACTAATTGCGTATAAATTTGATCGCTGACTCTGAACAGAGGATTTATTTCGGTCATTCAATTGGACATTCAAATGGACTACACCTCAGATTTGATTTGGGTCAAAAAAGGTAACATTAGCCATGAATTTGTTCATTTAAAAGTTTTGGGTTGGCAATTTAATATTAAAAGTAAATTTGCAGTTTAAAAAAATATGACTGAGGTTGAAATGAATGAGATTAAAGAACAACCAAAAGGCTCAATTCATGTCCCAATATGATGATGACCCTTTCTTCCTGCAGATGCGGACAGCTGACGTTTCACATCGTCCTGCCGTACAGCTACCTTCACTACCCCTACATCGAAGCAGCTATCCGTGCCACCTATGCCAAAGACATCTGTGGCAACTGCTCAGTGAGTGAGATCGGATCGGCGGCTGACGGCTAGGCTACTTCCTGAGATTACAGAATGGCATCTTAAGGGCCTTCTGGATCACGAGTCATGAAGATGGGCAGCGGATGGCATAGTGGATCAGACTTGTAGCCAGACATATTGGCTTTCTTAACCATGGAGCATACTTACGTGATTGATTGCTAAATGGATAGCGGATAAAAACTTAATGCCACAGTTCACACATGGCTGTTGTCTCACAAAATGAACGCTCTCTGGGTTTCAATCAGAATGGGCTTGACCAACTCCCGTGCTTAATTAGTGTTTCACTTTCGTTGCAGATGGACTCAAACCTTACACTTGCGGCCAGCTCGAACGGTACCCAAATGAATGACACATGGGTCATCCGGAGGACCGGCAGTGATGAGACGGATGGTAGGGGGGCAGGGGAGCGCTCCCTGCCCACCACCGGGCCTGGACAGGAGAGGAAGGTGGTCTGGACTCCCACCATAGTCCACCATCCACACCAGCACAGTATGAAACAAGAGCCGGAGACCAGCCCCCATCACCACATCCAGATTCCCCAGCAGAGCCATGATCACCACTTCATCCACAGTCACCACAACCACAGTAGCCCATAACAGCAGAGCGATCTGAGGCTGACTGATAAGTCACCACAGCTGGATCAGGGATTGTCCTCGATTTTTCAGAGTTCACGCAGCTTGGTCACAGCTCTAAGACTTTGTACTAATTCTTGTTGGATGTCAACTGCTCCAATTCCCATCTCACATTCAAAGATGGGCCGCTGTGTGTTTGAATTATTGATGGCTGGTGTGCATTGATAGGCCTGTCAACTTCTTGTGTTGCCCAACAAAATAATGGCATTTGAGCTTTATAGCATTCACAATCAGCTGTCTCATGTCTCATGTTTATCAATGTGTTTTTGTATATTTGCGTTTTGTAAATCTTGCAGTGTTCTTAATTCCTGGCATATCTGAAAAATGTAAAATCCCTATGTAGGTCTGAAACCCTGCTGTTATTTGCTTTAGTCACAAAGTACAAAGTTTAACAGCCTGGGGTAGTTTATCAATCATTATCGTCCTCAAACAAATGATTGCTCATCCATTTCTCCCACCCTGGCCTCAGGGCCCTGAAGCTAGAATTGTCCTGCTGTTTTTGTGTTTGGTGTACTCTGGGTTCTCCTCTCTACTGAATTAATGAAATCTGCAGTTTAAACCACACCAAGGTGTCTGCAGATGGATGTTGTGCAGAAGGGTAGGGACTGATGGCAGTAAACATTGCCAGAACAGCGTTGATGGATACAGCTTTGCACTTTAGGACCCATGTTCTTGATTTCCTATTCAACAGAAAATAGACCAATAAAATGTTTCCAGCCTGATTATCTGTAATGATATTTAGTGACTGTGGAAAGCTATGATTATAATCAGAACTTCAGACCTGATGTTTCTGCTTTCAAAAGTTTGTCGTTTTTCAAAGGTTTATTTTCTACACTTGCTTTTGCAATGAGTGCGTTCTTGTCATTTGATTAAATAAAATTAAAAAACGTTATTTGTCTTCTGGGAACGTTTAATTGACCACAATACACTGAAAAACAACTTACTGGATAATTTATTTAGTAGCATTTTTGAATGAGACCTTTCGGAATGCCATCGGGGAAGATCATTGTCTTATCTGCCTCAGTCGGTAAAGCCGGAGAACTGGGCGGGTCTGTCGCCTGACTGAGCCGCCATTCGTGAAGTGCATATTTTTACGGTTGTAGGCGTCAGAAAGATTGTATAATGCAATTTTACCGGGAGTATCTAGATAAGATAGATAATTGTATAATTTACTGCGATTGAGAGACAATGACGACTGTTCAGTCGAAGTTTAAGGACAAGCGTCTCTGCGTACCGTATTGTCTACATGTGCTGTTGTTAATTAAACGTAACACTAGTGTCACTATATGTGCCGGCGAATGGAGCACTAAGACGCGGCGCAGTCGAACTGGTGCTTCAACTTTTCAGCTTTTATGAAAAACAAGACGGCTTTCAATCTCGTTTTCAGCAACTATTTCACACGAACTTCAGCCGAGGTGCATACCGGCAAAGTAAGTACCCCTTGTTTAATACAATTAATCTATACTTTTTTACTTGTCGGTGTTATTGATAAATGGGTTGTTTCCTGTTTTTCCCGGTAGTTAAATTGTATTATTTCTTTTTGGAACCTGTCCCTCTCACTACAGTT
This sequence comes from Hiodon tergisus, assembly GCA_025775045.1. NCBI lineage: Eukaryota > Metazoa > Chordata > Actinopteri > Hiodontiformes > Hiodontidae > Hiodon > Hiodon tergisus. The sequence goes on along the minus strand of JAOVYW010002924.1, from coordinate 10,242 downwards.
TTGAGTAAACGCGGTTTGATACATAACGTTATATCAGATGTAAATTATGAATCGTGTTCATGTTATTTTGTAAAAAAGTTCGTGTCTTTAGATTTTATTTAGTAATTAATTGTAACTTTTAGTCTCCTTTGAACGGAATTACCAGTGTCTGTAATTAGCTTCCCACTTAAGCTGGTGTCCTTTGGTTGTGTAAGGGATTTTGTTAATTCGTAAGTACTTGGCTTCCTGTCTCATCCGACTAACCCTTCTCGCGACCTTTGAAGCATCATTGTTCCGTGATATGCTCTTTTGTTCAAACGGTTGAAACCCTTTCGTTAGATGGCACTATCGTGTAGCGTATTAAGAAAGCACGAGTAGACGATAGCCTATACCCTTTACGTTAGGAGAAAGATAAATTAAGTGTAGACGTGACACTGGATGGATTTAGTTTGGGATGCCACTGTCAAGCTTAGCCGTACGAGAGTAAGCCTACTGTGACTCGCTGCTGAAGTTCTCCGTTTCGATATTACGTATATGATATCACACATATGGTCTTGTGTATCCATTATATTTATACATATTAAAGTTAGAAGATTCACTTGTTTATATTCTCTAATGAATTTTGCTAGAAATGTATTCTAGAATTTTTAACTTGTTAGTTAAGTCATTTAATAACGGCATTTCTCTTTGCAGAAATAAATGGCGTCTCATTGGCAGAAGATGGAAACCTTTTACAAATGGGTTCTGGAGAATGGAGGTATCTTTTAAAGGTTTCATCTAGATCTGAAGACAGAGGGACACTTTCTGACCCATTAACATTTAAAAATGTTTACATTGCACCCTGTTCCGTGTGATGCATGATACACAAGCTAATGTACTGTGCAAGGACAATTGGCATGTGCGTTAAGAGGGGAAACTGCCCTAGTGTCAATTATTATTGCATCTATTTTAAGGCATTGTTGTTCGTAGTGTGTGTGTTTTTTAAAGTATTGCTTGGCCACGTTTGAGTTAAGTACCGCCCACTTTTTACTGATCAACGTCACCCAGCTTAAGGGGATAGTATTGTTTCTCTCAGAATTTCTTTCCCCAAATACTCTTTCCTTTTGTCTGTGCCTTTCTACAGCTTGGTTTATTTTTGTATGTTCATGATTGGTCCTCATAATTGAATCTTTTTTAGAAATGTAATCCCTGACAGATTGACCTGATGGAGACAGAAGCAATGCGTTTGCTACACGTATAAGATTTTACTTTGTTGGTTTGGAATAGATCAGGCATGGTAAATGTGCAGGGGCCGAATACCATTGAAAGGTACTACGTGTGAGGTGCTTTTCATTTTTCATCGCCCTCACTGAGATGGTCGAAGGCGACAGGATGCTGCTACGTCATTAATTAACTGTGATAGCGTTTCACTCTTGGAACCCTCTCTCTCTCTCTCTCTCTGTCTCTCTTTCAGACAAAAGAACCGACCCCTGGCTGCTCGTCTACTCCCCCTTGCCGGTGGCCGGCATCTTCCTCTGCTACCTCTTTGTTGTGTGGTTCGGCCCAAAGTTCATGAGGCACAGAGAGCCAGTCAACCTGAAGGTCTTGCTCATAGTCTACAACTTTGCCATGGTCTGCCTATCGGCCTACATGTTTCACGAGGTATCAAAATGTGCTGACCGTGGCAACCGTGGAGTCATTCTGTGGTCCCTTTTCTGAGGGGCGCAGCTTTTGTAGCCTTAAACAATGTTTTCAATATTCAACAATATTCTTTTATTCATTTAAACAATAATAATTCAGCAGTGAATACAGAATGCATCCACACAGAGTGGCCTGGATATGCAAGGCTCTAAGTAAGAGCTTAATTAATAGTTTTTGTTTTTGTAGTTCTTGGTGACTTCCTGGTTGGCGAACTACAGCTTACTATGTCAGCCTGTGGACTACAGCGACAGCCCACTGGGAATGAGGGTAAAAGTTGTTTGGTGATGACCGTGTCATTTCCAGTCTAGTATGACCCAAAGGCATATGTTGTCATAGATACCAAATCCCGGTTCCACAATGTTTTTTTTTTTTTTTTGCATTTCAGAAAGTAACTGCCTTGTCGTGTTTAAGTCCACCTTCACCTATTTTCACAGATGGACGTGGTCATTTGTAAGACATAAATTATCTGGGGTTGTTATCCACATTAGAGAAGCCACAATTAGAATTATTATGCAAAGTTAAATGTATAAGTACAAAGCTTAATAATTATAATTATAAACATTATAGTAAGAAATAATATATTTCTTATTTTCAAAATTATGCATTACTCATTAGATAATTATAATTATTTGATGGACAGAAAATGTATAGTAGATCATATTGAGATGTATTAATTGTGTTCTAAAAGAGTTTACAGAAGGGGTGTGTGTTTTCTATCCTCTTGACAGATGGCCAAAGTCTGCTGGTGGTTCTACTTCTCCAAAGTTATTGAGCTCAGTGACACAGTAAGCTCAGCAGAGATTTCCGTGTTCTGGCGCTTTGAAGTGGCGAAACATTGCACTATTTTTCTGACCTTGGATGTGGTGGTATCGTCCCCAGATGTTCTTCATCCTGAGGAAGAAGAACAGCCAGCTGACCTTTCTGCACATCTACCACCATGGCACCATGATCTTTAACTGGTGGGCAGGGGTCAAGTACGTGGCTGGGGGACAATGTAAGCTGCCTTGCCTCTGTCCTAGTATGCCCTGCAGATGGGGCTATGAGGTCACTTGGAACATTCACTGAGCCCTCTGTCGCCATTGTTTAAGCAATCGCCAAACTCTACAGCGAATACAATGGTTCTATTTTAAGAATGTCAGATTGTCCACCAGGAGCAGGGTTTTTTTTCTCATATAGAATTTAAATCTATCCTGAATCTTCCGGTATCCTAGGAACCTTCCCAAATCACTGTATCTTCTGGAAAAACCCGGTGTTTGAAACGCGTTAATGCATCTGACATTCAAATAAAGCCTGGACCACATGTATCAATAAAGGGGTTTCCTGATTTGAAATTTTCTAAGTTAACGATAAGGATTTCACAAATAATGTGGAAGCCTCTAAAATTATTGAATGTTATTAATTGAAACTGAAAAATTAAATTGATGGCATATTTTGATGGGTGCCTTTGTGTCTTGCTTGTGCCCCTCAGCCTTTCTGATCGGAGTGATTAACTCTTTGGTGCACATTGTGATGTACCTGTACTACGGGCTGGCGGCACTAGGACCATACATGCAGAAGTACCTGTGGTGGAAACATTACTTGACCTCCCTGCAGCTGGTGAGTCTGCTTCCTCAGTCCCTCCCTTGGGAAGGTCAGGATGCCTTGTCACTGCAGTACCATGATGGGACCAGGATTGTGTTTTTGTGTTTCACGGGCATGCCAGGCCCCCGGTTGTGGTCCTGTGGTGGTTTTCATGCTCGGCTGACTTCAGGTCTGTGATGGCGGGCTGGCTCGATGGCTGTTGTGTGTTTGGTCGCTCTAAAAACGCTGGCGTAGAGTGGAGCATAGAAAAAGCATTGGCGAGTCCACAAACCCATGTGTCCTGTTTGAGGGGTCCAGGAAACCGTGCGTTGTCTGATGAAGGTTATGAGGATGACGAGCTATTTGTAGAGTTGTTTCTTTATGGCTTCTGTCTTTCTTCTTCAGTGCTCCTCAATATTAAAACATGGCTATAAGGTGGTTGTCAAGTTTCAGTCATTTGTAAAATATAATTTTTATCGTATTCTTCCGGGACACTAGAACTACATGCCGTGGAAGGTAAAGTTAATGTCAATACAATAACATTGTGGAGTCACCACCTATTTGTTAGCTGGGTGAAAGGCCGGTGTTTGTAAGTATGGAGTATGGTAAGATAAACCAATTCAAGGTATTGGTGAATGGCACTAATGATGGCAATGACTGGTCTCGCCCAGCTCCAGTTCTTCATCCTAACCATCCACACCGCCTACAACCTCTTCACGGACTGCGACTTCCCCGACTCCATGAACGGCGTGGTCTTGGCCTACTCCCTCAGCCTCATCGCGCTCTTCGCCAACTTCTACTACAAGAGCTACCTCGCCAAGAAGAGCAAACGGACATGATCAGCAATTCCGGCTGTGTTTTTAGTCTACCGCGAGTAAACACAAAACAATGAAAGAAATCGTAGAAAGAAAATTTTGTTTAGCTCTTTTGTTTAGCCACGGCCAGTGAGTTGTGCTGCGGTGGACATATTGTACCCCCCGCCATCATGAAGATCATTTGAATCATTGTTCTTATTGCCTCCATCTCAGCCTCTTCTCCCTCCAGATCCAAGGACAACCCTCCCCTTGCCCTATCCCACATCCCCTCCTCCTGCCGGTCATTAGAGATGGAGTCCTCGCTACGCTCTGCCGACTCTGCTAAATTGATATAAACCCGACCGGGCCTTTCGCTCTCTACTCCACTTATTTATTTAATCTCCTGGTGTGACACTTCATTTGTCTTATAAATTACTGGCCAGGCGGCTGCCAATGACTGGTCAGCTTAGGTCTATAAAAGAGGGAGAGTGACGCCCACTTTTTCTTCCAGTTCACTAAAAGGCTCTAGTGACTGTGGTGAACTGCCAGATCCTGGTCATTTACAGCCATCCACCTGTGGGGGGCAGTGTTGAGTTGCTGTATTCGCCAAAACACTTCAGTTTACAGCTAGGGCGAATGTATGTTCTGGGAATAATTGGCAGCCGCTACTCATAATGTATGTGTCATATATGTGCAATGCAGTTGTTCCCAACGCCCGGATCACAACCCAAATTAGGGCCGTGAGGATATTTGGAAGGGTCACGGCTGACCGGCAGGAAAAGGGGGGGTTATTTAGCGACTTTTACTTAAAATACGTGTTATAGCACCGCCCCCAGGGTGACAACATTTCCACCCACCCCTTAGACAAAAACCCTACTTTTATGATAGTAGTGGTGGAGAATGTTATTAAAACAAATTTTAACAGCATTTATCACAGTCTAATAAACACTTCAAAGCCACATGTTAGGGGATGACACACAGTATCTGGCAGTAGAATGAACAATTGCTGGCTGTCTGGTGGAGGGCTGCTCTCTGAGAGCAGCTCTCGTCTTTGTTAGGCGGAAACATGACAGAGGGCCCTGTCTCTGGGCACATTTGGACGTTCCGTTCTGCTGGCTTGCATGCTGGCGTCCCTTTGAAAGCAGTTTAATATTCATCAAGCACAAATAGGCCGTTCTTGGGCGGTCACGGTAATGTCCGGGTGAAATGCATTGTAGCAGAGGACAGAGTGGCTTTGTGACCAATCGAAACTGCCGGTGTGAGACACGTCCCTCTTTAGACAGAGCGTGGAAAGTTTCAGGCCATATGTTGTAGGCATCACTATTATGTAAAGCTCTGGATGACCTCCCCAGAATAAACAGGTGTGGGCTGGTATTGATCCACTTCATGCTAACAGCAAATCACAGTTTGTTACTGCTGCAGTTTTTAAATGGATGTATTTCTGAAAGATAATAGCATTCATTGTGACTTATATTCTTTTCTGTCAAGCTTACAATTGTACCACATCTATTTCCAGCAGGATATTTAAGAACCTCATTCAGTGATATAAGAGCAGCACTCGTTCCAGGATGCAAACATGCAACTTACTTTTCATAGTTCCAGTTTTTGTAATCACTGTGCGACCCACTCTTCCCAATTTATTATTATCCTGCTTTTAATGTAGCAGTCTTTCAGTTTAGTCTTAGTCTCTTTAGTGCCCCAGTCCAGGGCCCCCGATTTCAGTTTCGGAACTCCCAAAGAGTATGGAGCAAATCTCATCTGTAACGACTTTAATTACGTTTTCTACTAAATACACTAAGATACTGCATGAAATGGACCGCCCTGCATCTACATGCTTTTGGAAACCTCTAACTTCCATGAAACTGTGCCATTCCTAGCACAGTGTTTTTGAAACAGAATAGCAGCCAGGGCACCCACATACCCGCACACGTCTCCTGTTGTCTCCATGTGTTCCCCCACGTCGCACCTCCTCAAAAACAGGAGACCGTTGTCCTCTCTGTAACGTCTCTGTCACTTTAAGTGTGGGCTGCCTTCTCAGCTGATGCTGTTCGATAAGAAAAGGAGAAAGCTCGACACTTTTACGGATGAAAAGTGCCTGCTCTGCTCTGAGAGCTGGGCGAGGAGCGGCCGTCGTTGTGCATCAATCTTAATAGTCCCAGTCCCAGGTAACGTGTTTCATTCAGCTACACTCCGGTAATAAAGGCAGCCATGAGCAATGCAGGAAAAGGGTATGGTCTGGTGTGTGTTTAACAGTTATTACAGTTACAATTTAGATTTCTCTCCTTTTCATTGGCTGGGTGCTGTGCTGGCTACAGTTCCCTCACCACAATGCTACCAACTGGCTATATTTTTATTAAACCATTCCTTTGTTTGGCCAAGGTGGTGGAAGCCTTCCCTGACCAACGGTATGTAACCCTTTCAGATGAATTTCAACATGCTTGTATGATCATCACCATGAAGTGGTAGTGAATTTGCATGGCTTGACATGCAACCTCCCTCACTGACATCTTTTAGCAGGACCAAGGATCAGGCAACCGTTTATCTGTTTGTAGTCAAGGGCGTTAGCTTTTTTAAAGAAATGCGAACCTCCCTACCCTAATCAAAACAGTTGATTTGATTATTATATGGCTTATTTATGGTAAATTATTTCCAGGCATCCTATCCTTGTTGCACTGATGGTCAGGATATTTACTGAATGAACCATGAAAACAGTTTTTTTTTGTGTGTGGAATTACATACTTTCCACGATGTACAGTTCCGTTGTTGAGTCTTCTCAAGCTGCTGACTGAGCTGGTGTAGAGCAGAGTGGGCCTGGGCTTACTGCAGCTTGGGAGTGTGCCACGGGCAAGAGGCGGCAGGCGGAGGCCTCCCGTGTGGCCACAGTAGCCCCAGGGCCTGGCCACCAATACACCCCTCCTCTGAGGAGGTAGAATCTCGCCGCTGGGTATTTGCAAGGAAGAACTGGGGTGGGTCGGGTTGGGTTGGGGTGTGGGGTGTGGGGGGTGGGGGGCTGCAAGACAGAGGCATCACCCAACGGGGATTGGAAGCTGTGGGGAGCCATATGGGGGATTGAAACCGATGTTTTAAAATGAACAGTCACAGTAGTGGCTGAACTAAAAGCTTTGTTTTAGTGGGCGTTCGGAACAGGCCTTAAATTAATAAGCAATGCTGAATTTCGCTTTGCATTTCAAATCCTGAACACTAAATATAATGGCCATTACAGACTGTGGTTTAGTAAATTTCAAAATCTGAAGTCAATCCTTTGGCCATACATCAAGATCTGTCTGACACTGTTAACAGAGAAAATACACCAGAGACCAAGATCAAGTTACTATTCATCTCATGAAATGTTTTTTAGCTTGGTGAGACACTGGGAAACTTTCTATTCTATAAACATTGCAGAAACATTGTGTGGATGTTTTATTTTTAGATAACCGGAGTCACAAAAAACTGAAAAGCCATCTGTTTTCATGTGTTGCTTGTGTCTAGCTATAAAAGGATTCTGTCACCAATGTTTCCTACAGGCTTCTATCTGCATTCATCACTAGCTTGTACCTATAAGGGCGTCTGCGCACAGACTGAGTTGAAAGGGGGTAGATTTGAGGCTCATCACTCATCTATTGATTGCATATCTCAACAGCGCGACCCCTGACTTGTGTTGGGGGCAATCCCTCATTTGTAAAAGAGGGAGTCACCATCTGGTGGAAGAGCCCCCCATTAAAGGTAACATTGTTTTCTGCCAACAGCTCTGAGAGACAAAATCAAGAGTCATTGTGTATGGCATGTAGAATCTCTACAGCCCCAATGAGTGGACCCGGAGCCTCTGAATATTGGCAGTTTATTGAAAGCCTTATCACACGCTTTGAGAGCTGGCCAAGTAAGATTTATGTGGTTGGATTTTTGTATTACCCTCACGGGGGGGGGGAAATAATTAAACCGCAGGAGAATGACATTTTGCAGACTGAAAAAAAACACAAAGACCAGTGCTTTATTGACAAGGCTGTTTTCCAGGGATTGCTTGCTCCGGACACTTACATGAATGCCTTTTGTCAAGGCCAGGCCTTGGCGCCTTGGGGCTCCTTCACGTGTTTACCTGAGTTTTCCATAGAACAAAACAAAATGGCCACCGTACGGCTGGACCTCCCACCGACCGTCTGGCGATGACATTATGGCTTGTTGTTACACGGTGAGGATCCATGCAGTGTGAGAATGAGATGGATAGTGTGAGAAGCCCCCCCCCCCCCACGCGCCTGTCTCCCAAGAAGAGAGGAGCAGAGAATGGGGAGGGATTGACCTTTATCTGGGGCGCTCTATTGCCGCGCACCAGTCTCCCCGCGCGCTAAAATTTTCATCAGCAGATGTGCTGTCAAGTTCAATCCCAATGTGCACACGGCCTGCCTGCCAAATCCTCTCCTCCCCTCACAGTCCGTCTCCAACACTCACATACATACATGTTTGGAGGCTAACGCGCACTAACAGGGGGAAAAAAGGGACAAAAACTCATGCACAAAATTGCGCATGGAGGCGCGCCCTGATACACATGCCTGTCAACGCACACGGGGGAAACGCAAGCCCGCAGACGGCGATTACTCCGGCCACTGTTTCAGAAAGTATTGCGGCACGCATACACACACTACCAGCTGTGGCGTTTCTCTTCAGCTCACAGCTGTCCAGGTGAAGATAGGAGACAATGGCTCCTCTTTAACACTGAAGTAACCCCCTCCCACAATTCCAAGCTATTCGTCGCTGAATGAACTATCCCCTTGTTTTTTCGTTTTTTTGCTAGGGTTTTGTGGTCTCACAAGCGGAACTGGTGCCAAGACACCTCCTTAAGCTCCATAAGTACCGGCGCCTACACGGCCTAGCGGCTCAATTTAACTGAGGCCCAAATGGAGTGCAACTGCAGATTCAACCGGGAATCCCTATGACTTGACCTTAACTTTCCCCCGTTTTTTGCAGCAAAGTTTTATGTCCGAGGTCGTGTTTAATAAATTTCCAGTTGAATTTTGAGTTCACGCCTTGAATTAAATCATTCCTGAGGCACAAGGCTGGGAGTCACTTCCTTTAATGCTGGACTCTGCAACGGCAAAACAAGACATTACATCGAACCGGCTACAGTATGTAGATTAGCAGCACACATTTGTAGAGTATAAAAAATAGATTAGGTTTTACTAGGCAAATCAGTAAGGTAAGATGATTTTTAACCATCTAGCGTTTGTGCAAACAAGGTCCAGGGTCCTGCATTGGATCGGACACTCTGGAAGCATTTTAGCGGCTGTCTGTGACACTTTTATGTATAGTCCGGAACGGTTGAGGTGGAACCAAAAAGAAATATGAGGATAGGAGTCTGGATACTGCTGCCCGTCTGTGGGTTTAGAGAGAGTTAGAATTTGGTTGGTATTGGAGCCTTTATATGCATAGTTTCCAGTCAGGGTTTTTACTGAATGTAAAAATGGGGTTTAAGGTTAGTACAGCCTTGACTGTCTTCCTGCCCATTCATATTGCACCCCCCCCCCCCAAACAAAAAACCTCTCCATTATTCAGAGCCTGAAATCACCAAGGTGTGCCATTTATTTAATCTGAAATGGATTTGCGCCATCCAACCAAGCGCATATTTCAGATGACATGAAAAACAAAGGCCTGTGCACACATGCTTCCCCCCAGTCCCATGGATTATTAAATATTAATGTCGGCATAAATTCTCTGCCTCATAAGAAGCTGGCAGGTCTGGCCCTTAGTTGTTAAGTGAATGCTGTTGGTATCCCAATCGGCATGGAGGCTGTCAAAAACGATTTCCAAGTCATAGAGGTACAACAGCTGGGCCAGGAATCCTCCTTTTCCATCATTCTGGGGGACTACTGCAGGCAGGCAGGTCTTACAGTTTTGTGTCCTCTTTATTTTCTTTCAGTCTCTGTGCGCATTGATGCCCAAATCCCAATTTAAGAGTATGTCTGTGCTGATAAATACATTAAAAATGTATATTCGTTATTCATTCATTAATTCATCCATCAGTTCATTCATTCTTTGGTTGACAGCCTTATACAGAGCAACCTACAGTAGAGGTAACACATCTTTATTCAATACATAGGCCGTACTGGTTAGTGCCTGCACTCAGCCGGTACTCATGTAAGCCCAGCTCCCATCAAACTCCAATCAAAGGTTCCAGTCCGTTCTTTTGGTCCTCTTATCCGTCTTCCCAGCGACGAGTGTTTTTCCTGCCGGCCCCGGG
>JAOVYW010002922.1:24207-36710 GCA_025775045.1 Hiodon tergisus | reverse complement strand
AACGGCTCATAAAAGTTGGTGAAGCTACTGCAAACACTACTTGAATTTGTCTGCACAAAAGAAGCCAGAGAACAGTGCTGAGCAGTGTTTGTCACTCAGCGAGATGATCTCAAAAATACAACTCTACTTAAGCATCCATGAAGCCTTTGCAATCTAACCAAACCGTTGCTTTTCCTCTGACCGACTCAAAGGATTCAGTATTACTGGACTCGTTTGGCGACCCAGGCTGGTTTTCTGGAGGGACTCGCTAGATTGTTATGGCTGGGGGTGCCACCAGTAGGCAGGACTTAATGTTAAACGTGCTGTGGTTGTCTTCCGGCTCTCTGCTGATCCTATGCTAATATGAGTACAGTGACGGCAGGAACATTTCACACATTAGCAAGCACAATTGTATTTGCTCTGTGCTTATCTTTGGATATAAATGCAAGGTGAAGAGACCTGGGACCCAAGATCATTGGTTCCCGTCCTCTTCCACCCACACGTGTGATTTGTTGCAAGCAGCTGAGACTGGGAGAGAAGAACTCATTTAAGACAGCCAAAATGGGAAGTGATCAGGTGGCAGATTAGGGCCCCTCCCCTGCTCCCTTGTTCCTCCTAAAGTACCTTTTTTATTATCTCTGGACCTCAGTGCAACACTTCGAATGACAAGACAAAACCCTCTTCTGAAAAGTGTCCCAAATGTATTCCCCTCCTGCTCATCAACATCGATTCTATTTTGAGCCACCTTTTTTGGCAGACTTTCTCAGTGTATGTTTTTACAAACCAAAACACGGACCCACTGAGCTGAAGTGTCTACCTCCTGCTTTCGGTTAATGGAAAAACATCAGATACATACCAAAATTGTGCTTCACCAACCAGTAGGGATTAAGGCAATAGCCTTGTTTCCATCATATTTCTGGATCTAGCATACTATTGCTTGTCTTGGGGACAAGCCCATTTTATTAGAACCAAAAGGCCTTCATTTTAAACAAATGTGAATAGGGAAATGATACACTTCAAAGTTCTTACAACTCTTTGATCAGTAATGGGAAATTTACTCCAGATGGATACTTCAATAGGTGTTTGAATGACAGTGATGGATCAGATGTCACTGGGTGTAGATATTACAGAATAAACATGGAAAAGATGTACTCAGACATGCACACTTTACGTAGGTCATACTGTAGTACTGTAGAAAATACGACAACAATTAAGACAATTTAATCCATTGTTTATGTTTTTTTTAAGTAACCTCTGCCTATGAACAAACCCCAGTTTCAGGTTTAAGAATACCTGCAGCTAGAACGCTTTGTTGCGTTGAGACCTGGCAATTCTCTGCAGTGTTAATGGGATTGCACTGGTTTCCAGTTTATCCTGAGTTATCACCCCTTGTGTTCCAAGCTAAAATGACTCACTGGTTGAAGGGAAACCCTGAAACCTGCATTTCGGCAGGATATATTACTTTACCTTGGGTTTCTAATCTACTACTATTTGTGATTGGATTTAGAGAGCCCTTTTGGTTTCACCTTACATGAGTTAGTATTGAATTGTGCAAAGTGTCACATGGTTTTGTGAGTCGAATGTACTGTCAAGCACTGTTTTAGGGTTACCATTGTATTGGAGACTAGCAGGCTTCATTAATGAACTGATTAAAATGACCAGTCTCTAATTGTCATGCACCAAAAAGCAGATAAAAGGGGAATGCCATGAAAGATTTTTAAGTGTATTCCCAACATGAACCTAGCCTTGGATGACTCACTTATGTTTAGAAATTACGGAGCATTTAGATACCGTACTTCTCAATGCAGTGCTTATTTCCCCTGTCAAGTCAGACATTTCATTGGGAGGATTCAAATCGGTGCTTTCAGCCTAATGGTGAAATGTAGATTCAATTTGTTTGGATTCAGGTTTTTGCACTTTCCTAATTTGTCAAAAGTGAGTAATTTCTCCGCTTTCCACGATCTCGCTTTCAGTTGATTACAGATAATTCAATTTGAGGAGTCTGCCACAAAGGCCTAGAGTAAGCCTGGCTCACTGCAGCCCTTTAATCCCCTTTATTCCATTGTAACTATTTTATGTTTTTCCCTAAAGTGTCTCATAGCAGATAACTCAGTCCAGAGAAACCAGAGCATCAATGAAGTCTTTAATAACACTACGGAAGAAAATGCAAGATAAGGGCTTTTCAGAGCCGTCTTTGTTCATGGGTAATGGGAGACCCTTTATGTCACTGCGATAGGCCGAAACAAAGACCGATTCACGGTTTTAGTGAAATGAGCAGTCGGAGGTGAGCAGCGAGCAGGGACTTAAAGGAGCTTTGCAGCTGCAGGGCCGGGACCCAGGCACAGGACCCCCGCTTCCTATCCCTGCCTTAATAGGATCAGGGATTTTAGAGGCCCTGGCTTTTCACCCCTGGGGTATTTTAATAATGCGCTTTGTCTTACCGAGGACCTGGCGCTTAATTAAAGAGAGGAAACGCCATTGCGCTGAAGGAATGAATTCCGTGGAGCTCTGTGATGTGCTCTCAGAAGGGTGAGATTCTCATGCGACCTTAGCAGAGGAGATCCTTTCAGTAGTATTTTCGTCTTCCTCTTTCTGTCACGTCTCTCATCAAGCTCGGCTGGTCTCTGGGCCTGATTGCTGCCGCAATTATACCAGGCAGCAACTGCATGCCCAAGATTAAAATAAGTTTAAAAAATGCTCCACTTTAAAAAAAAGCTTTTGAGTCTGTTGGCATGAGAAGTGAGACTGCATCAATGATGAATTTGATTATTACAACAAACCAGTCCTCACGCCATTGCAGTATAAAGTCCATCCTTGTTTTAGTCGCATTAGAAATGAGCTTGGAATCATAAAACCTGCAGTGTTTACTTCAGTATCTGCGGTCCATTGAGGTCAGGGTAAAATTACAATAAATTATCTGTGAAATTGTCTCTGAATTTGTCTGTGAATAATCCTTCGAGACTACACACATGAAGGTCTCAGTGTCCTTTAATTTCCTAAATTTGCATGCTAAAAATCAGATCCATGATACCATTACCAAAACAGAATTTAAAAGACAGAATTTATTCAAATTGTTCTTATTTTAAATGTAAACTTAAAATTTAAAAATAATCAAATATTATTATATTGGTATACAAACAGTATCCTAAATTGGAATTAAATTATGTATGTATACAACACTTCCAAATTGATTTACTGTGTTGTGTGGAATTAGATCAGATGTCCCTCTATAGAAAAACAATAGTTTTTTGTTTTTTTTTGATAATTGATTTGCCAATAAGGAGTAGAAACATTAGTGTCTGTTTGTTCTTGTTCTTTTTTCAGTAACATTAGTAGTAAACGCATGGTTTTACATTTTTTATACACCTCTTGTCAATAACATATGTGGGGAAAATAACTGTACTTTATTCAATTCTACACAAGTTGTGTCTGTTTAATGGACAAGTATGTAGTTGCACTGCTACAGAAATCTTGCCACATATTTTAATATTTGAAAATATTTAATTTAATTATTTATTGAATTTATCCAGGGACAGCAAAATCGGGTCCTCACAAAGGTTCAATTATTTCTTCCATCTGGTTAATCAAGGTTCTTGTTCACCCTCCTTTCCACTTTAGCCTCTAAATAAATAATAATGTGTTTGCTGATTGATAAGTTATCCCCTTCCACTCAATCTAATCTCCCTGATTGGCAGGATGATTCCATCCACCAGTCAGGACTTCCTGGTGAAGGACCTGGTGTCGGGCCGGGAGTATGATCTGTGTGTCCTGGCGGTGTACGACGACGGGATCACCTCCCTCACTGCCACGCGCGTGGTGGGCTGCGTCCAGTTTGTCACCGAGACGGAGTACAGCCAGTGCCAGTCTCTCCACAGCCAGTTCCTGGGCGGCACCATGATCATCATCATCGGGGGGATCATCGTGGCCTCTGTGCTGGTCTTCATCATCATTCTCATGATCCGCTACAAGGTCTACAACCACCAGGGCAACGAGTCTGGCAAGGCCGCCCTCGCCGGAGTCCGCTCCCAGTCGAATGGTGGACAATCCGGCCAGGTTGTTGCCAGATCGGCCTCCAAAGGCATGGAGGGCCAAGAGGAGCAGCCTCTGTGCTGCTCCGCAGCGGGGGTGGGCGTTGGATCTGACCCTAACGCCATGACCCTGGTGGTGGACTGCGAGAAGGTCATGCAGCTCTCAGAGATGACTGCAGAGGACATCTTGTCCCCCACCAAAAGGCAACAGTCCAGGACTTGTATAGAGCTGAAGAGACGGCCGTCACCACCCCTCAATGATGGCGACAGTGAGGAAGCACAGGGAGGTAAGTGAAGTCGTCTGGTGTTAGTCATACCTCTCATAATGAGTGAATTGCCATGTCTCCGGCTGCTCTCCGTTGTTTATGTGGCGATGTTACAGAGTTGATTGGGAGTGTAAACAAAGTCTATATTAATCAGGGCTACCTTAACTTAAGGATTGAAGGGGTACCTGACAACGTTTCATTAGACTTAGTCTTCATACATTTTCGGCTCAGAATTTGATGCATTTAATCAACATTTAGTTAAAGCAATTATTCACCTGAGTATGTAAAAAAGGAGCCTCTCAGAGTTGTTTTAAAATGATGCAGCACACTGGTCTTGATCAAAGAAGGAAAATGAAATACCTGTCCAGCTACTCTCTGTAACACAAGAAAGGATTCATTCTGACCACAGGGGGACAGTGAAATGCATCACAGTTCCCAGAGCCAGATTCCGAGAGGCCTGGAAATTTGACTGTTTGTTTTTTTAACCTTCCTCTGTCTTTCTTCCAGACATGCAAACGCCTCAGGTTGCAGATGAGAAGAAGGTTCATCGAGACTTTAAAATCTGATGACTCCTTCTGCCACCAGAGGCGGTCAACACTGAAGAGTAATGGCTTAAATCTCTCTTCATCTTCTCTCGTCTGCTTTGTGAAAGGGGTTTGTGATGAATGGAGGTGCTTGCAATGGCATGGTGATGATGTCATAATATCTGCCGTATGTTCAGATCAAACAAAACTAAGCTAAGCTAAGCTACTGTCAAATCCCCTTGAACTTGCTATGGAAAAGCATTGCTCTAGGCAAAGAGAAATGCTAATGTAATTAAATATGACTTTATATTTTGGAAATGACCATGGTGATGCATTAATGATTGCTTCAAGTCCATGTTAGTGAGATCTCAACCATTAAACAGTTGTTTACAGGCCTTGAAAGACATCACTGATCAGTAATCTTGTGTTGTTTTTCAGATCATTCCAGATCCTCTGGAATTGAGGAGGTGATTAAGTTGGGGCTATTTTATCCACTTCGGCTTGACTTTCTCATCCAGTAATCACTTATAATGTATCCGAAAATGTCCCCACTGCCCCAGACTAATGAAACTTAGGACTTTATGAACAGCTATAACTGGAACTGGACTGACTTGTTTGCCCCCTCATCGCTGGCTTTGGGGCATCACATCGTTCCTTCTACCACGGCTCAGCCTCATCTGTGTATCCACCTCAATACCCCCCCCCCCAAGCCACCACACAACCCAGGATGGGGAAGCAGCAGGTGAGGGTCGACAAGGGGTAGTGGGCGTGGTTTAACTCTTCTGTTGGTAATGTCACTTGGGTCATTCTTTTTCAGTGCCTTGTTCATCAAAGCTTAACTTCCAAATTAATCATTTATCAACTCATTTAGAAAGCTGTCCCCCTCATGTGCCCGTTTGCAGGTACAGGCTGGTGAGCCCTGATTTAACAGTAGAAGACGTCATAGTCTTCCTTCTCCCTTTTTTTACTGGAACTCCCAGCTCTGTCTCTAAAATAAACAGCCAGACACTAATGAATGGTAGGCAGGTAAAGATATTGATTGAATGCACAGTATGAGAGGAGACAGAATCCACCTCCATTCTATAGTTCAGATCTTCTCTCAGTTACCACTTTCCTGGGTTGCAGTCAAACAATGAAACAAATTTGTTTCAGACATTTTCTGTGACTCTTCTTAGCGAAGGTAACATCTCAAATTACATTCCAGATTTCTGATGACTTTGTACCATGCATTTCAATAGGGTTAAACAAAGTGAGGATGAAATACTCACTGACTATCATAATTTTTAATCATGCTGTTACCAAGTATATCTAATATGCAATGAAAGCATATCCTTGATGGGAAAAAAGCAGTTAAGCAATTCCATGCACATGCTGATAGCCAACATTATCGCCTGGTTCAGATTTCAGTTCAGTCTATCAACACCCGCCCATTCGATACGCCCATGTTTGTCTCTTCAACGGAAATGTAGCTTCTGGTGAAGTTTTATTGTCTTAGATTTACATCTAATCATGTATAACCTCCAAAGCAATTCCCAAAATGGAAAAAAAACAGGCCCATACAAATTCACTGTGTTCCTTTAAGCAAAAACTTTCTGACTGATTTCACAATGAAGCATGGCCCTGGATGAGACTGGCTGTAATTCTAGATGCCCCAACAATTTGTTCAACAAGGTGATAACAAGGTGATGGAGCGCAACGACTTGCCATGGGAAAGAGTGATGTTTCACCGGATAAGTAAAGTGATTAAATATCACTGCTTTTAAACAAAGCAATGCATCCGTGAATAAAAGATTGTTGTCATTATTATATTACATGCTGTAATCATTGCTCCAAACTGAATTTCTGCACTAAACTCCACTTCTATCAGCTTTAGAAATGTTTTGTTCCGTGGAGCAGAAACATTGACAGCGGGAGCCTGAAAATAAAGAAACAAAACCGGTCAATAACTGCGCACAGATACAATTCTCCTGGCAGTTTTACATTACAGTCAATAGACATGACTTTGGGAGGAGCACAAATGCGGGTTGTATCAAAGTTTGGATGTGAATATGTGCGTTTGTCAGGAACACAATTAAAGCTAGACCGTGACTTCACTGAAGACTGGAGCACAGTTGAACGGGTTGTAGAGAACTGACCCATTGATTACACGTACATCTTGATAAATGAGACTAATTGAAAAGTGAGGAGCAAACTCAGATGGATGGATGGACTCCGCCCTGTATAGGTTACCATTTGAAAAATATTTACCTAATCATGCCTGGTAATGGCAGAACGGCCTGTAAAGCGCTGATCTCTTCGGCCCCAGTTATTTCTCTGTTCAGGGCTCATTAATCAGTGGCTGTACATTGGCTACCTTTTTAATGACTCAGAGCAGCTTTCACCACACTTATCAGTTTTGTTTACATGGGAGAATGGACTGATGCTAATTAAGCTCTCTCAGTGAAAGCCCGTACTGAACATTTCACAACAATGGCACAGAGAAGACCTGCATCAAAATACCCCTTTAAATCCTAGTGGCCCGGTTTAATTAACTAGGATTCTGTGAAAACATCCACTGAGTCGGCCATTTTGCTAATCACCTTTCGTCAGTTTATTTAATGAAGGATTCCATGCCCCAACAACAGACAACATGCAAACTTGTGTTCTACATCGCCACACCTTGTTCCTCATATGTGAATTCCATGACCATTAGGTGCAATATATATATATATATATATATATATTTGTGCACAACAAATACCTCTATGAATCATTCAGATTCCCATTTCATATTAGCAGTGTCAATATGCCCTGCAGACCAATTTTGGCTGCTATTGTCAGCTACGTTTAGAGCAGGAGATAACTTTGCTTCTATTATAGTTATTAGTGTATGCCTGCTAAGAGCGGACATGGTAGCTTGATTGTCAGTTGTTCAAAGTGAATGTTCCTTTTTCGGTTTTGTGAATTGCAATAACATTTAAACTTGATTTTATTTTATTTTATTGATCATTAATCAAAGTATTAGCTGATTCATTTAGTTGACTAATGAACTTCAATTTAGCAGTCAGAAGAAAATTATAGGTATTCCTATCTCTGCAGCCTTGACAGTGTGTGTAAAAGATAGCAGTATAAAGCTAGCAGTATAAATCCACCGGTATAAAGCCAGCGGTATTAAGCCAGGGGTCATAATGAGGTGGCAGCGTATTTCTTTATTTTGTATTGAAGTTTTATTTAATCTCTCTGATCTGCGTTGGGTTTTGTAAAAAGGGTCCATAAAAAAAGTTAGAGAATTGCCGTTGTTAGCCTTCTGAAGAGCCTTTCATCAAAAAGGAGTGGTCCATATGTTTAAGATTATAATTATCACCTCAGAGACAGAGAGATTATCATTCCCTCCATGCTTTTCTCCAAAAAGCCCCTGGTAGCAATATAAAGCCGTCTTGTCCCAAACAGCAGTAACCTCAAACCACAGTGAATCTCCTGAATTAGGAAGTCCGGACGTGCACCAAATTTGTTTGCTGTAATAATCATATATTTATTATTAAAGGTCATGCACAATAGATCAAAGGCGGTTATATCAGTCCCTGACACACGACATACACACTTGGAATATAGCATTGTCGGGTAACAACAATCAACAATATTCATCCTTTCATTTCTTTCCTGCTATGAGATCAAATGAGACCATGAATCATTGGGTATAAATACATGCCTCTGGTCTATTAACATAATGACTTCTGCCTTGATAAGGACTCAATAATTCAAACCACCCCAAGTGAAGTTTCAGAATGAAAGACCTACTTTCATTAAGTTATAATGAAAAGTCTTACAAACTTAACTTGAAAATTACAAAATAATTTGGGAATAATTATTTTTGTTTGTTAGCTGATGCATTTCATCATTATGATTTAGTGGTGATTGTATGTTGGAATGTTACATTTTTCACCAACTCAACACAATGGAAGACTTAGCAGATGAGATTAAAACATCTTAGGAACTGATGGACAGGTCTCAGGTGTCAGAATTTGGTTAAAAAGATTAGCCGCCAGATGCAAATCTTACTCCAATGCAAATAGCAGCCTAGGGCTTGGGCCAAGTCAAAACTCTGACTTAATCAGATTTAATACAATTGTATTTCATAGCATTTTCTTGGTTTTGTAAGTGCGTTGTTCTTTCTACTCCTAAAAAGGAAAAGCTATTGAATATAGTCCTGTAAAGTGTGATTAGAAGGTTTCCATAGTTTTTATTTAGTCCCAGCCTTGATAAAAGCACGCAGAGCTGCATAATGCAAATGTCAGGCCCACAGCCGTCCTATTCACGGTGTTTCTGCTCTTTTGACAGGTCTGCGTCTTGCCTCGCCTGTTCTGGACGCAGGCACCGGAAAAGTCCACCGGGCAAAGTAAAGCGCTCATCTGTGTTGCGTCACCATCCTGCCTGCCCCCTCCTGGGGCCACATCGCCCACTCCTCTGCACGGACTGTAGTCCTGACTCACCCCTAAAAAAGAAATCTCATGATTCACAGTTCTATCCCGCTCCCCTTATATCATTTCACTTTTTGTGTTGGCTTGATTTTGTATCTGTACATAACTCTGTTTCAAATCTTATAGTTTTGTACATGTAATTTTTATGGTGTGTTAAATTTTTTATAATAAATCAGTTGGTACATTGAAAATGTCATTCTCCTGTAGCAGGTGGGTGGCTAAGTTCAGACTGGGTTTTTGTCTCTTTCATTTGTCATTTCAATAGCCATTGGTTCGCCATTGCAGGCTCAGCACATAAAACTAGCAATCCTGATGCAATAGCCTATGTGGTAGTGTGCCTTTGAAAAGTAAGCTGCAGTCCTGTGAAATGATTCCCCCTGGGACCCCTCGCCACAGGAGGACACTTGTCATCTCTTCTGATTGACAAGCTCGGCCTCCTTTCCGGATTCTTTGGATTACGTCTTGAGCTTAGTGTTGCCCCTTAACAAACACCCAAAAGGCAGGAAATGAGCTATGTGTCATCCTGTAAGTAGTTTTTACCTGACAACCTGATGTATTTCTATATACTCCAGACTGAGTAACACATACAGCTGTTCTCAACCTCACTAAATAGTAATATGAAATAAGGAAAAAAATATTTATTTAACAGTTTTCATTTAATAATGACCTGTATGATCTTAATTGGTGGCTGCAGATGAAAGACAAGTTTGTGTACAGGCACAATGACCCCTGGGTCTGTTCTCAGTGCTGCCTGTGTTTCATCTGCAACAAGGTCATGCAGCAAGTGTGTGCTGCAGATGAGTGCACCAAGTTTGTGCAGCAAGTGCATTCTGCAGCTGTGTGCACCAAGTACTTGCAGCAAGTGCGTGCCGCTGAAGTGTGCACCAAGTGCGTTCTGCAGATGTGTGCACCAAGTGTTTCAACCATGAAAAAAGACACCTTTAATTGCAGTAACAAGTAAAAAGAGGAAGTCTTATCAATAATTGTAAGCCGGCTGAAAGCCCTGCAGTGCTTCATTAGAATTGCCTTTATGGTTAACAGAGAGTTCACAAGTGGTGAGCAGGGCCTCCAAATGCCTACATTAACATGATAAAGGTGCAGAGGAGGAGAGTGAAAGGGCATCGACGGGTGCCTGCCTTTGCACTTTAATGTCACCTTTGTTTACTTGTATGCTCTCTTCTTCTGGCTTGTTTTAAGCACACAACATATGTAGAAATCCCACTGGCTGGTGCCTGGATGATGAGGATGGACTGGGTTGGTGGGAGGGCACAGGCTGCAGTTTACCCCCCACGTTTACCTTCACTGTAGCGCTGTGTGAAGGAGCAGCAGGATACCTTCAGGGAAAGCCACAGCTGAATCGCTGACAGGGAGCGACAAGCTTCTGAGGAAGGTTTGTGTGTGTGTGTGTGTGTGTGTGTGTGTGTGTGTCTGTGTGTGTCTGTGTGCTTGTGTGATTGTCTCTTGGTCTGTGAGTGTGTCTATGTATGTATGTGTTAATGTGTGTGTGTGTGTCTGTGTGTGTGTGTGTGTCTGGGCAGTGTGAATGTGCACATGTCCTTATCTCTGTACATGTGAGCAGTAGATGGGGGGTGGGTGGTATGTGTGGGGTTATGAGATAAGATCCAGAGATGGCTAACCCAAAGGCTGTTTTAAAACAGCAACCTTACAAACCAGGTTAGTTAAGCAAGAGCGTTGGGCTGTCAGAATTGAAAAAAATATTTAGTGAAGTACAATTTTACTTTAAAAAATATATATATTTATACATTTATCTGACAGATAGAATCTTAGAAAGAGATGACTTTGAGAGTCCTTGAGGTATTTCAGATGAAATTCAACAGTTACAGTCATCTCAATTAAACATAAAATGAAATGTATTCTTTTACAGTTTTCAGAAAACTACGTATATCAGTCGGTTTAAGAGTGCATACGTCTTTCTGCCGTAATGGAGACCACTGATAACTGAGACGCCCAGACTAGGAGCTGAGTAGCATGATAAAATCAATAGCCAGCAGTGACGGATGGGAAGTTAATGCCATCTTCTTCGAGGTTACAAGACAGAAAATACAACATAGTTTCCCAAAATGGAACCGCATGTAATGCAAATAGCAGTACATTCAAACTGTGGAAAGTGAAATTATTTTTCCTTACACTTAATTTATTTGCCTGCTTATTTATTTTTTTATATAAATGTTTAATTTTCCAGAACAAAAACCCAAAAACAATTATACACATCCCCATTATGTTTATGGAATTTGAATGCATCTTAGTTGCATTAGCCTTAAATACTAAAACTCCATTGGTGGAGACAAAATGTTATGTTGCAGTAGTGGGGATACGTGGGAACTCATATTTGTGTAAGTGTGCATGTGTACCTGTGCACCCAAGACACTGGTCAATGCTGCTAATCAACGGATAGTTTGATATTTCTGACATTTTCACCCTTCTTAAAATAATTAATAATATACAGTTATTCATGCAGTATCTGTTGAGGTTGTAGATTGTTGGTTGATTGTCTGATTGTCTTTCAAAATATATCTTTCCATATAATAATTTGTTTCCAAAAATAAACAGTAGAGCGAAAAAGGCACTCTTTCCCTTCATCTGGTTTTGGTTATCGATAACAAATTAGCCTACCCTTCTACCAAGGAACAGATTACTGAAGTAATCCATATTGCCAACAGAGGCGTTTGACTTATATTGACCTCACATCTTGGCTATAGAAGGATGAAAGGAAGACATTACACCCTGCATGCTGTTTGCTAAGCCTGTGGACCATGCAGAGACATGTGTTGGACACCGTGTAGGCGCAGATCCGGAGATAAATTATTGGATATTTCTATTAGCAAACAGGGAACGGGTAAGCTGTCTCCATGGCGAGGAAGCCGCAGCCTGAAAGACTTCCAGCACCTTCTTCGCTCCCTGCAGTTTTTTTGTTTCTGTAAGTACACTCCAGATAAGAATAGCGGGCGTAATGGAAAACGCACAGAAAGTAATCCCATCCCTGTGATATGATAGACAAGCAGATTGTTCTGGGAGCTTATCGCACTCTTATGTAAACATTCCGAGTCGTGAGCAACAGCAAACAGGGCTTACAAACGCATCAAGGACGAAGTACAAAGACAATGGCAGCTCATGAATAAGCTGCCGGAGCCATGGCTTGGAGAAAGGCCTTGGCCAAATGAAAAGCTGCCTTTTCTATGTAAGCAGTGTGGGGAGGCACACTGAATTCACTATAATGCAAGTTATGAT
>JAOVYW010002920.1:0-14568 GCA_025775045.1 Hiodon tergisus | reverse complement strand
TACACTCCTTTTGGAAATAGGAGTATCTGTGCTGGCCCATGGGATGCTCTTAAAAGTCAATGACAACATTGAGACAATAAGCTTGCTGCATAATTAGAGAAAGAGAAGGAGGGGGTTGGGGTGTGAGCGAGAGAGAGAGGGAGTGCATCACAGATAAGAAAACTAGCCAAAATGGGGAGCCTCGACCCAGTCAGTCATTTTTTGGCTGGACAAGTAACATCGCAGCCTCAGTAACATGGATGTAACCCTGCAGACTGAATAATACAGATGTAACACTAGAGCCTCAGTAACACAGATCTTACACTGCAGCCTGAACATGGGTGTAACACTACAGCCTCAGTAACACAGATCGTACACTGCAGCTTGAATAACATAGATGTAACACTGCAGACTGAACAGTACAAATGTAACACTACAGCCTCAATAAGTTAGATAAGGCAGGTGATATTAGAGCAGGTGACAGAAATATGCTGCATGCATCAAGGACTCCTGAGTTTGGACAGTGCAAACAACAACCATGGTGACTATGGCGACTATGGGCTGAGCGATTGCCCAGGGCACTGTGAGCTTTAAGTCTGCTCCAGAGGCATAAATGTTCAGCGTATTTTTAACTTGTTTCACTTAGAACACACCAGTTGGCTTTCTGCAGTTGGTTCCCCGATCTAAAAGTGCTTCAGCTCAGACTTGTTGTAAGCATCTAGTTTCTCTGCGTGAATGGCTTCACTGCACAAATTTTAATGCAAAAAATAAGCACAGCAAAATTATCATGCCATAGCGATTTCACACAGCAGTGTTAGCGCAGTGATAAGTGAACTGCTGGCTCTTCTCCCATTTCAGTACTGATACGCGGGAATAATTTTACTTTACTTGCGGGGAGGGCAGCATCCCAAATGTGTTGCCAATAGAGAATATGTATGTATATAAATATAAAATGACCCACTTAACGGATTGCTAACCAGAAGGTCGGAATGCTTAAGTCCGGCTACTAAAAAACAAAACAGAGGCCCCGCCCTCAACCATCCGACACGCCCACACACTGCTGAACTCCCAGAGGATGGCATCTCCAATTTGTATCTGTGCCTCTGTTTAGGAAATTAGAATTTTATATCCCACACCCACCAATTGCAGAAAATGTTGTCAGATCCGTAGGGTGTCAACCAGACATTCTTCATCAGCAGTAAAGCAGAACCACATTGAGGGTAAACTAGATTAAACCCCCCAAGGAGGGGACACTATCACAGTCACCCCCTCGTTGTACTTCTGACTCCAATTAGCGTAATGAATTGTTACTAAATCAAACGCTTTAAAGAGACCCGGAGTAAACGTGTGTGAGTTTCTCAGGGGTACAATTCAACACTGGCTTTGATGGTGATAACTCATTTACCACCAGAGCGTATGGCCACGGTGGTCAGGCTGTAGTGGCGGAGCAGTTTCTCCTTCTTTCTTCCTCAGCTTCAGAGCGGCGTCTGCGTTATCCGCGGGCCAGTCCTGAGAGCAACGCTAGCGCTGACAGCCGCTCTCTTAACGTAGATATAATGCATGTCATTGATTAGCATTAATCTGAGGGCCCACTCTGGCTGATTAAAAGCCCAGGAATAAAACAGCAAGTCCAGCTCTGTTCCGTTGGTCGTAAATCACACCCGAGTGGATGATTAGAAACTGTCTGATCTATTTAAGGCCTTCAGCCCTCCTCACAAATCTAGCCTGTGCCGTTGTGACCGAAGGATTAAGGAACTTGCTGTTTTCCTGTCAGTAAAGATTATGGAAACTCCTTCCATTTTAAAATGTCTCCCGATTTCATTCTTTTCTTATCTTGGTACCAAACAGGTACCATCTCAGAAGTGACATTTAAGTGCAACCTCTCTTTCTTTGTTATCACTCTTTAAGAGACATGAAGAAAACCATTGACAGGGCTCTTGTTTACCCTATGAGTTCATTGCTGAATGTTGAGAGGCACTTAAAATGCTGACCGGGGTATGAAGTTCAAACAAGTGTATAAAGCGCTAACCAGATTATGAAGCAATAGCCAGGGTGTAAAACGCAGTACTGTGCAAAAGTCTTAGACATCCTAGCTTTTTTACACAAACGTAGTCTTTCAAGTTAATTTTTTTGTCTTCTTCATTAGTGTGTCAGTAGAAACTTTTTTTTTTTAGATGTCCAAACATTCATTTTCTGAAAGAACAAGTAATTCTGCCACAGATTATATGGTCTACACAGAGCCTGATCTCAACATCATCGAGGCTGTCTGTGATTACCAGGACAGACAGAAGCAAGCGAAACAGCCAAAGTCTTTAGAAGTACTGTGGCAAGTTCTCCAAGATACTAGGAACAATCTACCTGCCGACTGTCTAATAAATCTGCACAACAGTGTACCTAAGAGAATTATTTCATTATTTTTGAAAGCATCTTCGCTTTACATTTTTTTTTTACACGTGCCTAATTTGTCGTATTAGGGCACGTCATCCTTGAAATTGGTGCCTCCTCAACGCAGCTGAGCCAGAGTCAGGCATTTCTGTGGCCTTCCTCCTCGAGTCCACATTAAACCATTAAACCCCGTTTTGTATTTTCAATGTATTGCAAAGTCTAATTTTAAGGTCACAGACTTGTTGTCAAACGAAAGAGTATGGTCAGACATGCTGTATTTCATGACTACAGGAAATACAGGATTACAGCAGCGTCCACCAGGAAGCCATTGGAGCATGCGCATTAGGGCTGGATCCTGGTCCTCCAGGGTTCCCTCCATGGCCACTAGTTCTAGCTAGTTATTAGTATCTGATTTTCACCACGCCAGATCCTTTCTAATCCAAATAATATTTCAATTGAACAGTTAAGACGCTCTGCAGTAGACAGAAAGCCTGAAGCAATGGATTTTTAAGCAAAAATAATTTTAAGTCAAAAAGTAAAGCATAGGGGTGCAGTTGTGCACTGCAACCCTCTGATGTCTGAGACCAGTACAGTGTGCGTCTCATCCATGCAACAATCATAGGCCAGCTCTAGGCCCAATGGGACAGAAAGGTATCTTTTTGCTACCTTGCCTTAATTTAAAGTCAGTCAATGGAGTTGGCAAGGACATGTGAGTTTTTTAATAGAGAAGAACATCTCTTATGCTATGGGTGGGGATAAGGGAGGGTGTGATGGTGATGCTAGGGAGGCTGGCGTGCCAAGGAGGGTTGACCCCCACTGCTGGTAGAAATGCACCACTAATAAATTCTTCAGTCTATCAATTTCCACTCCTGAGTTCGGAGCTTTTAAAAATAAAAACCTAGTCCAATAAAACCCTGTGTATCATATAAAATACTGTGAGCGACACAATTTGTGGCTGTGTTTGCCCTGTTGAGACTAGGAGCCCAAGGTCATGAAACATGGTTGACGACTAAACCGGTCCATTTGCAAAGTGTTTCTCATTTCCTGGAACAAGAGGTACATAAAAAAGCCGATATTAATGTTCACAGAAATTGCTGTGTGTTTTTTTATATATAGATTCCAATATATTAATAAAGAAGTGGTTCAGACTACAGATAAACATCCTCCCTTAAACAATTTATTTTTGTCTCTCTTTCATCGGCGCAGTCTCCCCCGAATCCTTTTTAGAAAAATAAAAACCTTGTACTTTTAGGTGCAAAATACAAAGGTGACTATATCAGAGCGTAAGTCACTCTCGTACTAAGGATCACTCCATCTCACTCTACTATGCTTCCACAAAAACACGGCTAACAAGCAGGGGGAGATGCCAGACATGTGTCAGCTGATCTGTTCTCTACATTCAAGTTTTCATCTATAGAGACCGTTTGCAGGGATAGAGACCGAGGGGAAATGCTGAAGAGGTGTTGGGTTTAGAGACCGTTTGCAGGGATAGAGACCGAGGGGAAATGCTGAAGAGGTGTTGGGTTTAGAGGTCGTTTGCAGGGATAGAGACCGAGGGGAAATGCTGAAGAGGTGTTGGGTTTAGAGGTCGTTTGCAGGGATAGAGACAGAGGGGAAATGCTGAAGAGGTGTTGGGTTTAGAGACCGTTTGCAGGGATAGAGACTGAGGGGAAATGCTGAAGAGGTGTTGGGTTTAGAGGTCGTTTGCAGGGATAGAGACAGAGGGGAAATGCTGAAGAGGTGTTAGGTTTCTAGGGGCTTCAGTGGTATCACCATGGGGTAAAAGCCATTATATTAAATAACAAGTCTCAAGTGACGATATTTCTTCTTAAAACAGATAACATTGCGGATATTGGAGAAATGGCAGATCAGGAGAAGGGTTTGAAAAGGAGTAGGACTGTGTCTGGCTATTGGTGGGTTATAGCTGGGGGGTCTGGAGGGGGGCAGGTCTTCGTGGTCCAGATCTCATTCACATTGATAAAATCTTTCAGAGTGAGGGGGTTTAGTTCCGCCAGTGCCCTGGCTGCAGAAGACTGGACAGAGGGCCTCTGGGGAGCGCTCCTCGCCCTGTCGTTTCCCACCCAAGCAGCGCTATTCATTTGTCAGGTCTGTGCCTCACTTTTCAGGGCCAATGTTCCTCCACCTGTCCCGGAAGCAATGGGGATGAGGGCTTTGTCATCTCTCTGCCAACTATTATTAATTGTGTTTGTGCACTACGTAGGGAGAGATTGCTTAAACATTGTTTGGCATCTCACTGTTTGCAGTAAGGTGGTTCTGTTGGCTTCAGGGTTCCTCCTGTTTAATTAAGAAGCTCTCGATACAGAGAAGGAAAGCTGTTCGACGGTGAGTGAAACCTATTTCTGCAACCAGCCTGCCGTTAATTTAAAACTTTAAAACTTCTGAAGTACAGGTGCTCTCCGTCGACTCCAGTGTCCTGTTTATAGTTGAGCCCGCCTCCCTCAACTCTTTTTGGGGTCACCAGCTGTGCTGACACGCTTGCCCCTGGCCTTGGCACCTCCACCCCGCAGTGAGTGGAGGAAGGGTTTCACCAGTGAGCTGTTAGCATCAGGTGTAGAAGAGATGCCACAGAAGCCCTCTATGACGTGTGACACCTGCAGAACAGACACATTACCACCCACACAGACATTACCGCACACATTACCACCCACACACACATTAACACACGCTCATACACTACCCACCCACATACATATTAACACAAACACTCATTACCAGCCGCAAACCCATTTACACACACTCATTACCCCCACACACACATTAACACACAACCTCATTAGCACGCACGCACACACACGCACACACATATTACCACCCACACATTACGAGCCGCAAACACATTACCCCCCCACACAAATACATAACCTCACCCACACACACACACACACACACATTACCACTCGCACACAAGCCCATCTTCCCCCTGTCAGAAGCAGGTTTGAGTGTCGGAGTGCACTGTCTGCGGTCTGCCTGCCATTTCCCCTCCCCCTATCTGTGCCTCCGGCAGCCCCTCACCGTCCTGCTCCCCCGACAGGGACAAAACCATCTCCAGAATGGGGATTCTTCACTCCAGCCAATTGCCAGTGTTTACATGATGTTCAGCTCCAGTCCCAAACAGTGCTGAACGACAGATCGGCTATAAGATTTAAGGCAGGCTCACGTTACCAAATGAGCTACTGCCTCGGGTCAGGGATCTTGGATCTTTTTATTAGATTTTTTTTTGGGGACTAATGGAGTTGAGTGCTGGTTTTGGTGCCTGCGGCTCTGAGGGCCAATCGTTTTGGGCTCCGTCGGTCTCCGTTGGCTAGTTTCGTCGAGTCATCCCGGACCCGGACCAGGAACACAGATCGTCGTCACAGAGTACGTTGTAATGCCTTGAGAGTAAAATGCAAACAATAGGAACAACGATTAACATGGCTCTAAATGTCAGATCCTGTCAATACAATAAAGAGCTTTTCAACCTTTCCTCTTCCCAGAAAAACAAGGGAGGGGCTGGGAATATGTTTCAGTACCTGGAGATGGAGGAACAGATTTTTAAATATATATTTTTAGTCTACTTTGCGCCTTTTTTCAAGTGAACACTGAAGTTTAAAATTGAATCCTAGCGGAAGGGTATTATAGTACAACGCTTGGTAGGGTTGTTTTTGGGTTGCTTTGCACCTAACAGCCAGGAGAAAAAAGAAAAGCTGGAGGCATTTATGGAGGCAGTCCAGGTTGGCAGAGAAACCAACAAATGCGCAGGAGACAGCTGCTCTGCCTTTAATGTGAAAAGTCAATGCTAGCTTATGTCTATGCTACTTAATGTATACGGCCTGCTTATGTCCATCTAGTTTGTTGTATTAGACCAGGTACCAGATGTATGACTACTTTGCATAGGTCAGTTGGTCCCTTCTGCAAGCATTTTGACGGTTGTTTAAAGGGGCTTTGGTTTATTTCTGAAGGAAGCCGATTCATGTTTGGGAACTGTTTTACTGGATGTAAGTGGTTACTAAGAGGGCTCTTTTTAACCATGGCAATCATTAGTGTGTGTGTGTTTGAGACTGTGCTGCGTGTATGGGCAAGTGTGTGCACTCAGGTCATGTGATCTCCTGTGTATGTGTATTTCAGACATTGTGGGTACATCAAAGCCAAACAGGACCCAGATGAAGAGACGCAGTTCCAGCATGGAAGAGGTCAGAAAGCTAGCAAAAAAACAAACAAATAATTTAATTAATAAAATTTCCCTAAAAACAACAATATTTTAAGAATTTTGTCATTGTTGAAAATCACACTGACACTGAGTAATTTGTTTAGGGCATGGGTACCACTATAAACTATTCTGCTGAACTGTTCCAGATTTTTATAGTTGCGATTGCACTAAATAAATAAAGATCCATGTGGCTAAGAACAGCAGTGAATAATGAGAGAGGACTGTGTTGATGCTTGTAGTCTAAGGCATATTAATCACATAAAATAGTAATTTTCTTGTTGCCCAAGAAAATAGGCTTAATGACGTTGAAAATGATCTGTCTTGTGAAAATGGAGGGCAAGAGCCAACAACTGAAACTT
Source organism: Hiodon tergisus (assembly GCA_025775045.1). Classification (NCBI taxonomy): domain Eukaryota; kingdom Metazoa; phylum Chordata; class Actinopteri; order Hiodontiformes; family Hiodontidae; genus Hiodon; species Hiodon tergisus. The sequence goes on along the minus strand of JAOVYW010002920.1, from coordinate 7,638 downwards.
ACTTTCTCCCTCCATCTGCCTCCATCCCTACCCCTCCCTCTCTCTGCCTCCATCTCTCTCTATGTCTTCCTCTTTCCCTCTATCAGTCAAACTACCAGGGAGCAGGACTTACATTCATCCCCACACCTATGAGGACCCCAACCAGGCCGTCCGGGATTTTGCCAAAGAGATTGATGTCTCCAACATACGCATCGAGCGAGTCATAGGTGCAGGTAAGTTTAAAACTGGGTTAAAACCGGAGTACAGTCAAGGACAGAAAACATAGGCACTAAAACGTTATGCTTGTTTTAAATGTGTCTCCGTCCTGATACTACGCTGAGTGCCTCAAACTTTTCCAAAAGCAGAAAATTCTTTCATTAAAACGAGTCAGTAAAAGTTTTTATTCATCTATATATTTCAGTCCTGCTGTGGTGGCTAGTATATTAGATATTAGATGTGGTGTGGTTTACCATGGCCCATCTTTGCGCTTCCGGACTCATCTGCAAAGGCGTCCCGTTTGAAAGGCCCCCAGGACGCCCTTTCTGTCTGCCAATGATAACCTTTTAAAAGGTATTTAACAGGGCTTGAGCTCAGGGAATTGAGTTCTGCTTCTCCATGTGTGACTAACTGACACGTGCCATATTAAAAACTTAATTTGGCTCAACATTCAAAAGTTCGGAGAGGTGTGCAGTTGTTGAAAGCGCCCCTGCCCCGTACACAGCAAGTTCGGAGAGGTGTGCAGTTGTTGAAAGCGCCCCTGTCCTCATATACAGGCGAGTTCGGAGAGGTGTGCAGTGGGAGACTGAAGCTGCCCAGCAAGCGGGAGATCTACGTGGCAATCAAGAGCCTGAAGGCGGGCTACTCGGAGAAGCAGAGGCGGGACTTCCTGAGTGAGGCCAGCATCATGGGCCAGTTTGACCACCCCAACATCATCCGGCTGGAGGGCGTGGTCACGCGATGTGAGTGGTTGTCGCAGCCCCCACCGTCCCTAACCGCCCCTCCCCCTCATCATTTCAGAACGCGGGGCACAGCAATGTCGGTGCTCTGTGCCCTGAGCGCAGCCAGATATGAAACGCAGTGGAAAGAGGACAGGCCTTGGCCCCACTGTGGCTCAGAGAACACCAAGGTACCTTTGTCCTTGAGGAACACATTACTTCATTTTGTAAATGAAAAACAAAACAACCGGGTGCCACAGACGTGTCTGTCGTGTCTCGCCACGTGGTTAAGTTTTGACACATTGGCAAGGTTTGTCAAAGGAGGCCTTAACTCCCAAGGCGATGCGGTGTTGACATTTGGTTTTGGAAATCATGTCATTCTTCACCTTCCTCTGGAAGCTATGTTCATTATCAATATGAATGAACGAGGGAACCAATCTTTTCACTACATATCCAGTACAACAAAAGAGTGAAAAAGAAAACTAAATGAATATTAATAAATTAAATAGTTAATTGGATGTGGTTTTCAGGTTCATGAATTTTGAATGTCATACATATTAAGAAAACATTTTTGACTTTTTCTCATCTAATGTGATATGCTAATTCGGTTTAAATGGTTTGTGAGCCAAGATGAGCGAGCCAGGTTTGCTTTTCATTTTACAAGGCAGATGTTGCCTAATTACCTCTCTTACAGAAATGGCAGAATTTTAATGTGCTACGCAAATATCCAGATTAATCTTTTAAAAAGAGACACCATCAAAAAGAATAAAACTGTACTCTAGTGAGCTCACGTGTTCCGAGTGCAGTGTAATGGCGGGGCGTGCTCACCGACCAAGCCCTGCAGATTCTCGGTAGCCCTGATTCTGCAGCGGCACAACCAGGGGACCAGGTGTTCGTGTCGGGGCACGGAGGTGTTGGGGGTCGGCTTGGATTGATAGCGGAGATGATGGCGGGGGGGCAGGGTAATTTCACAGCTCACAGCTCTGAGAGATGCTGCTGTGAGAGTAGGGGCGGGAGGCGGGGTAGGGGGCGGGGAGGGTCAATAACACCATGGTCCCTGCTCAGATGTCCCCTCCCATAAAATTATGTGATTGCGTTTACATATGTGCGCACGTGTCTATTTATTTGAATTCTTTTGTGCATTTGTCTGTGCATGCTTGTGTGGGTGGGCTTCCATAGAACGTGTCAGGATGCCTGTTAAAAGCGCAGCATGTATCACAAGGTTTTAATTGACATTCTGTTATTGAAAAAACATATTTTAAAACCCACAAAAAAAGCTGTGATTGTTCCCATTGTCATGCAAATTGTGGTGTACCTGAAAGACCGGGTTTAAAATAGCCTTTTGTTCAAAATCTTACTGCATATCTAAACTCTGAATAGCTGTCATTATCTCTGTTATCTTTCCTTTGTATGGCTAACAATCGGCTAATCACGTTACATTTGGTAACACTTATCAACAGTCTGTATCTAAAAGAATGCCCAAAGATTTTCCATACACGGTGTGTTTCAGAATATAGTTTCTTTGTTTTAAATAAAAAACAATGGAAGCAGAATATTGGAAAGTTAAAAACTCATGACTAAGTTGCTTTGGCCGTGTCCTTGTACCCAGCCAACAAAAAGCAGAGTGAATCTGTACTAAAGATGTGTGCTCAGTGAATAAGGTGTTAAATGATCGAATGGCTCAGTCGTTAAAGATGCCCACCAAGCACTGGCAGTGCCTATGAGCTGGAGTTTGTGTCATTAGCCGATTGCGACTGGGAGAACACCAGCCAGGCTGGGCTGGATTGGGTTAAATTAGCAGGGCTTCTATCGGCTAGTCCTTAACAAGTGTCTCCCCAGTGCCTGCAGGCTGGCCTCTAGTGTGGGCAGGGAACGTGCGGCTCGCAAGTGATTAGAAGAGAGTAGTTCCTCCTCACCCTCCCACGTAGTGGTGGGAGTAGTGTTAACGAGCCAAGATGCATTAGCACAATTAGCAATACCAAATTGATATGATATAATAATTGCCGATTCCAAACAGAAATTTAATTAAAAATAAAGGTCAGAACAGAATAACACCATTTTGTTCTTAATTCTGGATTCTGTAAACTCTCAGTCCTCTCTCTTGATAAATACCCATTTAATACTAGTAGTGAGTTTTTAAATGACTTGAGTGATTAGCTTGGCAAGGTCATTTCAGCGAGGAGTAGACAAACTTGTTGCAAAGCCAGATTGGCCGTCATGGATAATTTACCTGTTTGCCACCAGGGCAGAGAATCGATAACACAATCCAAGCCATCTCCACTGTGCTTCTCTCCACATGAATTGGCTCTTCATTTCAGCTCTTTACGGCTCCCAAAGCCACCTCCATTTCAGCTCTTTTCGGCTCCTAAAGCCGCCTCCATTTCAGCTCTTTACGGCTCCCAAAGCCGCCTGCATTTCAACTCTTTACAGCTCTCAAAGCCATCTCCAATTCAGGTGGTTACGACTCTCAATGCCACCTTAATTTCAGGTGATTAAGAAATTATCTCACCCATATCTTCCCAAACGGGCATTCACTTCTTTGTTTTAGGCTGAATCATCAACCATTTAGCTATATCTGATGTACAGCAGGCGGTTACACACAACCATACACATTATTCATTATTATAATGTGTATTATTTTAAGGCCTTCAGGTGGAAAAAATGTCTGGTGAAAGAGCCCTTTGACAGCTTCCAAAACACTGATGTTGACCTCTTTGGTCAGTGTGTTATATGGAATATTTAGAAGCCACCTGGCAAATCATTAGTCCTGGAGAGCATACCGTGAACGCGATTGTGGAGGAAAAAAAACATACTCCATGCTAAACCCACTTCAGTGGAATGATTTTCCAGGCAGCTCAATTGGTGCATGTTATTTATTGGAGATGGATTTAACAAGAGCAGTAGATGTATGATCAGGGAATATTTAAGTCAATCTTTTACTTGTCGGAAGAAGGGCTTTATCCCCTTATTGAGTTTATCCCTCTCCTGGCAGAGAATGTTAAATGGGAATGCCTAAGCTCTTGTAGGTTAGGATTGGGAGGAGGAGGTAGAACAGGAGGGATTTTGAAAACATGGCACAGTTCAGGCACAGGGAATTGGTTATACTTTCGCAGGAGCGATCGTTTTTTTAGGGAGGTGATTGTGCATTTGAAATGTCTATAAAGCCTCTTTCAGAGAACCTGCTTTAAAACTTCTGATGAATTAAAGGAAATCGAATCGCTGGGACGAGGGAAGGCAAGCCATAGAACTAGATTCTGATCCAGCAGGCCACTTGGAACTTTTTTGCCCAGGTTTGGAAGCTTCCAGGGAGGGGTGGTGATACAGTTTCTCCCCTCTGGCCCACCTTAGATTACCCAGATAATGCCTGTTTTGTTAGGGAGCCCTCTATTTTAGTTTGCATTTGGAAAGTGGAAACCTTCTACATTAGATGAGAACAATCTTCCATGCAGGACATGTCAATAATGGCTTTTTTTGGTCATTCTGCTAAATAAGTTTTTTTTTTTTTGGTGTTCTTTTCCCACACGGTTTCCACATACCAAAGTGTTCTTTGTTAGTTTTGACAGTAGGTGGTATAGCGGTTATAGTCTCACACTCTGACCAGAGCGCTGCTGTTGTAACCCTGTGAATTGACAGTAACCTGGATTTTGTCAGTAAATAACCAGCCCACATTTCTATATCCTTTTTATATAAAACATATATTATATTATTATATATGATCTATTATATTAAAAAACCCATTCTAAACCCGTAGCATAAATAATTACATTCAGACTAGCTGTGCCTTTCAGCTTAATTGATTAATTAATCAATCCAACGAAATCTCAAGGTCCTTTGAGCAATGAATAAATAAATTGGAGCTTGTACAAACTCACACACTTGTGAAACACAACCTTTCTCCAGAAAGGTTTTCTAGTAAGCCTGACCTGGCCGTGCCGAGCTCCGCCATGTGTCGGGGCTCCACAGGAGCTCTGGGTCAGAGTGAGGCTGAAGCCGGACCGCGGGGCCGTGGGAGCCACAGGACCACCGGGATCAATGCTGGCGCTCCTTTCATCCGTCTCTTTGATAAAGCGGTCGCACGGAGAGATGACATGAGACGTTAGGCCGCCGTGGCTTCCAAAGGTGTCCCGGGTGCCTGTGTGTGTCCCGAATGACAACCACATTAGTCTGCCAGATAAAAGTAAAAGGGAATTCGATTTTTCTCTTTTTTTTTTGGGTTAAGGGGCGGTGGGGTGGATCCGGGAGGGCATTTATCACAGTAAGATAGTGATTTCATTTGGCTGATATGTAGCAGCCATTGCTCGGTCTTTGTGTGGCTCAGTGGCCGGGTGTCCCGCTATGTGGGGCTCCTGAGGGGTTATGGACTCACCCCTGTCCCGCCCATCTTCCTGCCTTCCCGGCAGCAGTCTCGCCACCCATGAGAAATGAGGCCTATTCATCAGCGCTGGCAGAGTGGCTATTTACAGGAGCTCGGGCTGTCTGTAAAATGCAGCCGAGCGCTCCCCATACACCTGCTTTCCCCCCAGCCAAGCGGAAATGGACTCGCAGCAGATGATGGGAGGCAGGCACACAGCATAGCCACGGCTATATTGGGATGCGTCTTTAACCCCTTTATCAGCCGTTACCATTCACAGCTGGCCCCCCCTCTGCTGCCTTCCCTTCCCCCGACTGTTCCATTTTCACCCAGCATGCAACAGTGGCATGACGTGGAGGGGACTTGCTGGGTCCTACATGTAGTCTCCTAAGGACTTAATCAGAACGTTGCAGTGTGTTGTTTGTTCTTTACAAATTCATATTGCGTGTTGTTCGCCGCATACAAAGCGTGACAGAATGATGATCGCTAAAATGAGGCAAGTAGCTAAATCTGCCCTGTTAAAATTGGTGTCCGAGTAGCTATCTGTTTGAACAAGGGCCTGCATGATTATAGTCTTATTCAGACAGCAAAGGAGAAGTCTTTTTGATGTCCATTGACTGTCTTACAGAAGTCCACACAAGCTGTTATCTAGAAGCATTGTTTACCACATACTGTGACATCAATTCAGGATGTAGAACAAAGGCGTAGAATTCCAAAACTAATAGAATGGTCACTCTGATTTCCAGAAAATTTGTTTTTTTCGGTGATTATTTGTTAAATTATACGTACATACAAATGACGAGAAACTAAATGTAATGTTTTCATATCGAGATTTAGATTCCAAAAATCCAACAAAAAGATGAAAAGAAGTCATTTAGCTTCATAGAGTTAGGATCAAAGGTTTTTTAAAAGCCCTTGGTAAGACAGACTTCCACACTCCACTTGAGCGGACCATGCAATTGTCTCTCTGATTACAGTCGAGCATCAGGATTGGGATCAGTACCGGACTTTTTAATGGATTGCACCTTTATTCAAATACCAAATTGCATTGATGAACCGTTTCTAAGCCCCGTGGTCAGACGGCCAGCCAGTCAGTGGAAGGTTATGGGTTCAACCCCCCCCGTAAAATAGTCGGTTTACAGAAAGGGCCCTGTTTCCACTTTGCTTGGTTGAGAAAATCCTGCCTGGGTCGGGGGGGGGTGAACTCGCTCACGCACGGCTTCCATTCTGTGATTATAACCCTTGAGTGATGTCCCTGCAGTGTGTAGGAAGTGCGTTTCAGCTGGTGTGGCTAATCAGGAGATTAACGCTGAGGCTGGCTGCTAATGCTCAAATGTGGGGAAGGCAGGGTTGGGGGGGATTTAGTGATTGACACCATGTTTTCTCAGCTTGGGGTCAGAGCACACCCTAAATCACCCGTGAGCCTGCCATAATCGGCGGTCGAGGAGCCAGTGCGAGGCCGGCCGGGAGAGCGTTGTTCCGGTATTACCATTAGCCACTTTCAGTGCCGCCAATCCTCAGGGTGAATAAATCACCCCCCACCACCAAACGACCGGCACCACACCCCCAACCAGGAGCTCATCAACATTCATGGGATTTTCTAGACAAAGGTATCCTCTGCGGGTAGCCTGTTCTAATTATGTCCTGACATTTATTGAGAGCTTTGATTAAGGCCTGTCATAATGAATAACAGAGATGGCTGTTTAGAGGTGGGGGTGGGGGAAGAATGATGTTTTTCTGTGTTTCCTCCCTTTGTCCTTTATATGTTTGGACACACCACACTGCTGCTTTTAAAATAGTCAATGTGCACAGGGGTTCAGACTGTATAGTGGAAGTCTTCCTTTATAAAATGTGCTTCTGGTGTTTCTGCAGGTAAGCCAGTGATGATTATAACTGAGTACATGGAAAACGGATCCTTGGACACCTTTTTAAAGGTGAGTGAGAAGTGAGAGTGGCTGGAATCTGTGGGCTTAGAGACTTGATATGTGATTTTCAGCAAGCCATAATCAGAAGCCAATAAAGCAGTGTAATGGTTATTCCAGGTATCTTTCCCATACCCATGTCCTTTCCAAAAAACAAACAGAAATGACCTTTGAGCACCAGGGGTAACTGATGCTTCAGAACACACACACACACATACTCTGTGGTACAGGAGGTGTGTGTGTGGGCACACTATGGGACCCCCCAATACCGCCGTTCCCAAATGTCACAACCCCCCCTCCCCACCCTGAGATGCAGGTAAAAGTGATGGAGACTCATGGAGCTCACTGCAACTCAGTAAGAGGAAGAAAATCTTCTTAACTGGCCTCTCTGCGGCCTGCTTAACTGACCACTCTTCCGGCCTGCTTAACTGGCCTCTCTGCGGCCTGCTTA
>JAOVYW010002918.1:0-14570 GCA_025775045.1 Hiodon tergisus | reverse complement strand
AAATCAGGTGCAGGTCGGTCGGTCGGTCGGTCGGTCGGTCGGTCGGTCGGTCGGTCGGTCGGTCGGTCGGTCGGTCGCCCCCCCCCAGATCTGTGGCTTTTGTCGTGGCTGAGAATTTGGCTCAATGCGGCTGCGGCTGCGAGTCTGGTTAAACGCGGCTGTGAGTTTCCCTATGGCTGCGAGTTAAGTGCAGCTGTGGCTTTTGTCATGGCTGAGATTTGGTTCAACACGGCTGCGGCTCTGACTGAGACTTGGTAAAATGAAGACCTGGTTGTACTTTGGTTAAAGGAAAACATGTTGGGGTGTGTCTCTTCTGCTGAACTCCAGTTGGCTCTATACTAGAGCACAAGAAGAGCTATGGCAAGGCGGCTACTAAAAAAAAAAATGTCTGTTTATTAAGTAAGACTATAATATACAAAGTGTATATTCTTACTCTCCTAGACCTGGCATATGAAATTTATAGTAAGCCGGAGGTCCATGCATCACCCAGCTGACCTCTGAGACATGACTGGGCAGCATGTGATCCTTGGAGAGACGCGATTAATGAAGGCAAATCAATTCCACTTATCTAAAGTATGGCTTACAATGATTAAATGCCCGTTTCGCCTCCTAGTATATTTGCTTGGCACAGGACTCTGCTGGAATCACCGTTCCTGATCTCTATCTTTTCTGAAGGAGATATAGGTATATATATATAAATGTATATATATACACACACACACACACATTCGGGCGTACAGTCAAAAGGAAGGTCAAACCTGTCCATTCGGTGACCGGTGCTTCATCAAAGAGAAGAAATGGGCCAGGCTCTCCCCTTTGTCCCCCACGGCAACACTCTGACACATATCTTTTTTTAAGGGCGTTTTATTCTTCCGTGGTGACAGAAGTGACTTACGCGGTACTGTGACCCCACTGCCGGTCAGCTCCCCTGTGGGTACTGAAACGCTGGTCACGTGAGGAAGGCTGTGGTTATGCATCCACACGCACACCATGTTGTGAATGTTCAACATCGGATTTGTTGGTTTTGCGGAAGCGCTTGTGATTTAAACATACGCTGTGAAATATGTTTCTAATGCCTTTTGAGTGTTTCTCCATGCACCATTTAAAGGGTTTGCGTTGGTTGCTTCCCATGGACATTGACTCAGGGTAATTGGAATATATGTTATAAGCAATCATATCGTTCAAACAGTGAACAACTCTGATTTGCACTGCTTTGTCGTCAAAAAAAAGAACACATTGTTATTTAGTTGTGATCGGTTTTACCGATCACTTTACACAAAGATGGTTAAAAAAGAAGGGACCAGTTTTCACCTCTGTCTGTATGCTGTAAAAATGTAAAGTTTTTGTTATAAGAAAGTTCCAGAACCCCAGAATTCAGATCAGACTATGGTTTGCATTCCGTTCTCAGCATTCCTGGGAGGTCCATCAAATCCAAGGTCATCACTGAGAACATCCCAGTTAAGACCTGGCAGTGTTATTACCCTATAAATTTACACCACTATGCCATACACATATGCAACAAAAGCTCTAGACACATGCCTGTAAAAGCTTCACTTAACCGTAATTAAATTATGTTTTTTAATCGTAATATTCTTTCTTTTGTTAAAAGTCAGACAATAGGATAGCTTCCTAATCTGACAACCTGCTAAATGCTTGTAATAAATTTGTATTTAATAGTTTTCTGTTTTTTGTACTGTTATAAAAGTGCTATTCGTGGCTTGCCAAAGTTTAGATTTGATTCCAGTCTTGAAACAGACAGTGGTTACTTGCAAACCAGATTTAACTCAGTTAATTTTCTTGCTTGTGGCATTGAACGGCTATCATTCGAACAGCAATCACAAAAACAAGTTTTTTGGGTTTTTTAAAGCTGTTGAACAAATATAAATAACAAATTATAAGTAATTGATAGGACTTCTCTAAGCCAGCACGTTTAATGTTTTTAATCAAGCCAGGCAATTTATGCTTTGAGAGGTTCCGGAACAATCAGGGGCCTGGAAAGAATGGCAATCACCGTCCGGTGATGTTTAGAAACGCCTGTCCAGGCATTTACGGCAGGGACGTGAACTCAAAATGCAATCAAATCACGAAGCAGGATTCCTTTGACCAGAAAAGGTAACTAGCCCGTCGCCTGCCTAGCTGAGAAGAGCAAGAGTGCAAATCTCAATCAATCAATCAATCAATTTATTTTTATGTTGCCCTTTTTCCATGTTTTATGTCACAAAGACGCTTTACCACCAGAAAACAGGCCTAAGGCAACGGAGACAAGGAACAACTCTCACAATTGTAAGGAAGAAACCGTGAGAGGTACTTGGCTTCAAGGGGGGAGCCCATCCTGGACTGTCCGGTATCAGGAGCTATAATAATCTTAAATAATGTCTAGTCAATAGTGGTCAATTGTTCCTGAGGGAGGTTGGCGTCAAATCTTGATGACTGGATAGCAAAGGCAGCTTCTGACATGTCATGGCATGGAGGGTGTATTAGTGGTGTCTGGTCAGTAGTCCTGTTACCAAGGGGGGAGACTCTCCTTTTCAGCATGTGTCTTACTGAAGGGAGGATCTGTCCGAGGGCCGAAAATGGTTGCTGGTCTTGCATCACGGAATTTCTTTTGGAGCTGCGCCGAACCGTGACAAAGCTTGGCTCCATCTGATGCACCAGGAGCAGAAATAAACAACTCTCATTATCTTCGGTTCTGTTAGCCTTCCACAGTGAACTCAGGACAAGTCTGGATCTAAGAACGTCCGTGACTCCAGTGTTAAATGTGATGATGTAATAACCTGTACGATAGGTTTCTTTAGAATAAAGGGGAAAAAAGAACGGGATATGAAGGAAGGATTCTTTCTCACCAAATGTGAAATAAGACTTTACTGAATGTGGAAGGGGAAATGGGGTTCCTTTATTTCAGTCCAGAGATTTGAAGAGATAAATTATTTAATATCTGATTGAAATTCCAGGATTACAATAAATGTCATGAATGTGAATCCGTGTTAAAAAGGAAAATCAAACAACTAATTAAACCCATGGCTTAGCCCTTTACCTCTATCTCGGTTTATTCATTTTCATAATTCGGCTCTTTGGCTAATCGGTGAACCGCAGCGTCCTTTGTCTCCAATGTGTTACATTAAAAGCTGAAAATAAATCTTTGGCGAGAAGTTGCCAAAGTTAATGTCGAGACCCAAAAAGCTCTGTAGGAAAGCTGGTCAGAAAGGGAGGAGTCAGGTCTCCGCGGGGCACCAGACGTGCTGAGGCTCTGTAGCAAAGCTGGTCAGAAAGGGGAGGAGTCAGGTCTCCGCGGGGCACCAGACGTGCTGAGGCTCTGTAGGAAAGCTGGTCAGAAAGGGGAGGAGTCAGGTCTCCGCGGGGGCACCAGACGTGCTGAGGCTCTGTAGGAAAGCTGGTCAGAAAGGGAGGAGTCAGGTCTCCGCGGGGCACCAGACGTGCTGAGGCTCTGTAGGAAAGCCGGTCAGAAAGGGAGGAGTCAGGTCTCCACGGGGCACCAGACGTGCTGAGGCATGCCATCACTGGGACTGGCCGAGACTGACATGGGAGCAGATAGGGGCCAGTGGGCAGAGCGTGTCCTCCTGATATCCAACACACAGCAACTACACCGTTCCCTCATCGGCCTGCCGCGTCGCATAGGTCGCTGTGAAGGAGAAGCCCTTTCACCAGGACAATGTAAATGTAAATAGACTTCTTGTGTGAACATTTCTTAATTTCTTTATATACAGAGGGAGGGAGAAGAAGTATGACTGGTTAAAATCTAGTTGCCTTCAAACCACTCATCTCTTTGCTGCCCGCACAAGAGATTCCGCACTGTTTGGATGAGAGGCACCTCCTTCTCTCCCCTGCCAAATTTACCCACTCCAGCTGGTTTCCAACCAGCAAACTCCAGTTAACAGGGCTCAATGTGTACTCGGTGGAGTGCCTTCGCTGACTGAGTCAATCGGAGGCCCAATGAACTGTTCTTAATTGGTAATTACGGGAATGAACTTTGGTTGATTGACTAATTGGTTTATTGGAAGGAATGTGCCCAGTGGTGCCAGTTTAGCCATTAGACATCTGATTTAGTGGCAGGTGTTCAAGCCGAGCGGGGACGAACGGCCTGCCCGCCTGCCCGCCTGCCCGCCTGCCCGCCTGCCCGCCTGCCAGCCTTTACTTAAGCCTGCCTTTACTAAAGCCCACCTTTACTTAAGCCCATCTTTACTAAAGCCCACCTTTACTTAAGCCCGCCATTGGTCATTTTTAGGTACGCGTCACATGCTGATTTATGTCTGGAGTGTTGGTCAGCCTCACAACGGTCACAGGTAAACTTTGTTTTTATACCAGGTTCAACTAAAATGTGCACGGTAGTACTGTGTGTAGTTTTGCTGTCAAGCCGACTGGGTGTAATTAATGACTATAGCCATAGCCTGTAAGGGGCAGCATCTGTATCTAACGGGCTGACCTGGGCAAACTTGATTGGTTGGAGGGGGGTTCTATTTGTTGATTTAAGAGTCTTTGTAAGAAACAAACTGTTTGCCTTTTGCTACTTACCTTGTCCAGTTTCCTGGTTTGTTTGGCAGGGTGGATTATGAATCATCGTAAGGGTGCAGCCCACTTAAGGGTTATGCTTAAGAAGGGTCACAAAAGGAATGAGTGTGATTTGTTTGTGTTTTTTTCCAAATTGTTTCTGGATGTTGCTACATTTTTCCAACATAATTAGGCTCAACTGTTTTGCAGCATCAACACAATTGACACAGGGGTCACAGAAGTTAAAGTCAAGCATGCGACAGGGAGCCAGAAGGCGCTGTCGCGGAAAAGTGTCTGAAATAACTGGATTAGGAAGGACATTGTTATCTGAAAAAAGACCTATTTATCAGTTACGTATGGATGCTAAAGATAAAACTGGGAAAATGACTGGAATGGTTTTTGAGAAGAGAAGTGTATGAATGCTGACCAACCCTAAAGCTGTCTTCTGATTATCACCATACCGTGCATGGGGCTGGGTCTGTGTACACAGCATTGTAGGTAACCCACACCAGCTGTTTGTTTCTGCCTGAGGTTCCATTACATGAGCGTGGATTATTGAGTGCTATCAGGAGAGGATGCTGGGAATGCTTGGCAGAGGGGTGCATGAGAGCTGGGGCGGGGCAGGCTGATTTACAACTCGTCACGACTTTCCGGTGCGGCATGTGACCTGGGGTGGCATTCCATCACCGCGGCGACGCCTCTCATGTACCACAGATATACGGCCTTTTGAGTCCCACGGCTTTTGATTCATTCAAACATTTAAAAAAGGTTATTAAAGCATTTACCTCTGAAATTGCTTTTTTTAAGGGTCAAAAAGCACCACAGAAAAAATTAAGTGAAGTCCTTTTCTTCAACTACCCAGTTCTATATTAAGTGGCTGCAGTAAAACACAATTAATTACATAGTGTAATTGGTACAATCAGGTGCAAGTGGCAAGGACATTGCAGGCGTTTATATAAATTTGCAACAAGGGGATTGTTTTAATTCATAATGCACTTTGTATCCAGGGGCATATATCTTTGGCTTTCATCAGGACAAACTGTGTCATAAATCTTGAGCCCCAGCATTTAATCACGGGGGTTGTTTCCGACTCTGAAATCTCCGGTTTTCAGAACAGATGTTATTTAAGGACATGGGGTAAAAAATAATATGAATAAAAATAATTGGAACTTTATTTGCTTAATTGTCAGATCCTGCAAAAATTGCTCATGAATATTTCTTTGTGTTTGACGTTCATTTTGCACGCCTCACCAAAGGCTCTCACAGGTGTGCTGTGTACATTGGACCCAGGACAGAGCATTCCTGCCAATTCCAGGCAGGGACTCTCAAAGGGGGGGCCTTCAGTTCGAAATGGAAAAACTGATTATGATAAATGAGCTTTGGAACCCTATGGCCGTCACCACAAAGCCAAAAATACACAGCGCATGAGACAGTAAGGAAACTGTATTAATGTTGTTGATTTATTTTTTTCTCTTTCTAACCAAGGCGGACCTCAATTTCCTGAGTGACTCTCTGAACTTTGGCATCTTGGACAAATTCAGGGAACCGATATACCGTTTTCAGCACCACTATTTTGAGAGCACGGCCACTTCAAGGGGGCGAGGGAGGTGTCTCACCCTGAATTCTGACCGCAAGTTTGCCACCCTGACATTCTAGCTCCAAATTACGCTCATTCATCTTGGCGCTCTTAATGCAAGGGACACACGCGACCGGCAGCGGAATTAGCTTTGCGACACAGCCATTTGCTTTGGGATTTAGGTGTCTCAGGGCAATTTATTATTTGACTCAATTTATAATCTCATAATTGCAATGTTGAACAGCCTTGTGTGGAGTGTGATTTCATAGGATTTAGAGAAGTAAAGGTAGCTAAGTTCAATGAGCTGGAGATAATCAGGTGAATGGGGGTGCCATACTCCTGTTGAGGTCACGGGAATTTGTCTTCACAATGTTTAGAATAATATTTCTATAGGTTTGGAAAAAAATGAAACATTTAGCATTATCATGCTTTTTATTTGCCAGTTAAGCACTGGATGTCCCCTAGAAAAATTTATTTCAAAAGATGATTTTTTGAAACGAAGTAAAGTTCGCCTGCAGGGAATACCTAACAAAAGCCGAAAAATGGCCGATCTAAAGTGAGACCTTTGGAGTAGCCTCAGATGAACTCCCAGCATCCAATCCCCACATGGATCCAGTCATCTTCCAGGAATACTTTACACGGTCTGTCAGGGCGGAAGAACCAGAGAGCGCAGGGCTAAGCGTGTTATCAGAGGCCATGTCTCCCTGTCTCCGGCCACAGGGTTGCACCCCTGCGTCCGTGATCATTAGGGACACTCAGGGATGTCAGCCTGCTACAACGGGCATTAATCAAAAAAATCTACAATGAATAATGTGCCTGAATATTAATGGGATGTTGAATTATTAGTTGAGTATTGGCACCCAATGTTTTTAATACCGGACAAAAATGTTTAGTTCTTTATGTAGTGATTTCTAAGATTATACACCTTTTAAAGACAACTGATGATCTAAAGTTGTGTATTGCTTTACAGCAATATGCAGTAATTGATCTAGAATGGGCTATGTGCACAATGAATTACATTAACTACAAGACAGTAAAGGACAGCCTGTTTAATGTAATTGTAACTTTTAATACAGGACACGGTTTCCATGCATGGGTTTTTATCAAAGTTTATTCATTTCATGCATAGTCTGAATCGGAGAAAATCGGAGTGATTGTGGAGGTAGGGATGGCGTTGCTTTGATACGGTCGAGATCTGCTGGCTGAAGTCATGCACAGAAGTGATACAGTGACAATCCCTCGCAGGCATTAGAATGTGCCATCAGGGGGACCCGCAGGTCTATAAAAAATGTGTGTGTGTGACGTAGCGTTATTGTTTTCAAATACATTTTGACGCCTGGACAATGTTAATTGTAGCTGCAGTTGTCTACATTGATATTGTGTTGCATTATTTTTGCTCTGAGAGGCACCATGACAGAAATAGATAGTGAAAAGTTCGGGCTGCAGTGTTACCCCGGGTGCCAGCCAGCCGGGGCGGGCCCTCTCTGCTTCTGCCTGGACACCTGCTGGTCTGTGGGGTTTGTGCACGCGCTGCTTAGCAACGCAAATCCCCCTGCTTTGTCGCTCAGAGAGTTGAACCGGGAATGCTGTGTTCGATACTTCGGAGCACTTCAGGCGACCGCTGGCCGCTAACCACCTCCAAGGTCATTAACAGTAAAAAAGTGCAGAACTTCTAGTTGGAAAAGCATAACCACCAAATGAATTTAACCAAACAGGGGCTTGGAGCAAAGAAGCAACACGTTAGATCATGGGCCTCTTCACATTTGCGGAGCGCTGCCTTTGTGGAGTTTGTGAAAAGGGGAAAAAAGGCTACACGCGTCTATTCAAATCCCTTCCACAAAGTAATGAAAAAGTGAAAATCTGATGCTCAGATTTAGTTGTCTTAAGGCTGGCCTTATCAGTTCAGACTGAATAAATTGCATGCACGGGCACTCAGTACATTTTTTGATTGTAAGTGAAAAACGTGAATGTAATCAAACGTAAAAGAAACAGCTGCATCAATTGTACCAGTGGGAAGTAACACTAGATGTAGTCGAATGAAAAACGCCTGGCAACATGTTTCCGCAGCGTCCAGTCGAAAAAGCTGAAAACAGAGAATGAAAAAGAATTGTTTTTCCAGTTCAGCCTGCAGGCCTGAAAACCTCAGTGCGAAACAGCGTGTGCTGATTGAGGCGGCAGCAGTTGGCACTGAGGAACAAGGTAAGAAACCACCCCGTGAATGTTGCTGCACCCAGATCCGAGGATATGCATTGTTGGGATTTACAGAGCAACGATGCATTTGAAACCAGCGTGACAGCACAAATCCACCTGGCACTGTTGCTTTCGAAGTGTTCCCTGGTTATGGTTTTTCCTCCTTGGCGTGTCTGTGCTGAGCCCAGCTTTAAACTAAGACTTGCTGTTCTTCTTATCATGGTGACATCCAACTTGTTTCATTTTGCAAAATGAGGTCCTATAGTAACGGGTGTCTTTTTATGATGCTGGAAGCGATCCTAGAGACCAAGACACCAATTTCAGCATGAAGAGAAGTTAATCGTTCTGCGCTGGGTGGCTGGAAACATGACAGAAGCTGATCGCATAGACACTGAGACTCAGGAGCCGTAAAAGTTTGTCTCGGAGTTGCCGTTGGGTTGTTTTAGGAGGTTCCTTTTTCCTATAAACTGGGGAATGAACTGCCTTCATCTGGACGATTTTCAAACTTTCCATCTCTCCCCCTCCTTCCCTTTCATTTATTTATTACTTTGTTTCTCTCTCTGACCGTTGAAAAGGGGCTTGATTTCTTCCACACCTGGGATGGAAACCATTAAGGACACACATATCCCTCCCCCTCTTTAACCTTAATTAAAATGGTTCGGCGTCAAGGGGTTTGTCATAAGACTAACTCTTTGTTGTATTGTGTATTTATGTTGGCTGTAAACGCTGTCTTACCCTGTACCTTGGAAAGATGAAGTGGAGACGGGGAAAGTTTTTTCTGGGGAAATTTTTTTATTGTTCTAACATGGATAGAGTTAGGCGGTATTATGCTCGCACTGTCTCCTTTTGAATTTTGGATTCAATAAAATGTTCATCTGAATACAAAGACTACAGTCAAACATTTCTTTGTCTGTTTTGTTACATTGTAGCCTATATTGTATTTCATTTTTGTGTGTGAAGCGTTAGATAAGGTGGTTGTAGTCATTATAATATAGTCATTTTTCAAAACCTTGACAGGGAGAAAAGTAAAATCTTGATTTCGGACGAGTGGCACAGACCTTCATCGTCCTGTTCAAATGGGAATATCTTTCCACAGTACATTTGGTAAAGTCCCAGTCCTGGCCCTGAGGGATGCCAGCCCAGTTCTGTTAGGAAGTGAGTCGATAAATGGTGAGACATCCATTACAGTGACAGGAGTAGCCGGGGAAAGAGCCCCTTCTGGAAGCAGGTGGGGGGTGGGCACTATGGAAGATTCCTAAAATCTCAGTGCTGACCAAAAATTTCGAGTTGATTTCTTAGCTAAAACTCCACAGCAATGAATATCATACCTGGTTTTCATAAAATTGTATCTATGGTTACCGACTTTTTAGAACACAGAAACCACAAGCTTATATCTTCTATATTAGTACTTAGTAACTAATACCAGTAAGATTAGTCACCTCCATTGATGTCTCAGACGGGTCATATCCGTTTGTGGGAGGCAGGACTTCGGCCAAGCCACCTGGTCGGCTCTAAGTATCTGTGGTTATAGCAATGAGTTTTTAAATGGGTAATATTTAAAGCACTTATATTAGAGTGTTATGTAGAAGGTGCTGTTAAATACACAATGACAATCTACTCTTGGCAGGTTTATGACCCCACAGACACATTCAGTCTTGAGCAGGGCCATAAATACCCTCTTACGTGTTGTTTTACTACACTTCTCTTTAAGGAACAAGGTACGACAAGGGCCAAGATGTGTCCCAAGAGATAAAAACCATTTCAGAAAATAAATCAGACAGGCTAAACCAATGTGTGTGGATCTTTCACCTCTCCTGAGCAGAATGGAAGCTTAACGGAAACTTACCGCTGGCAATAACCCTCTGTGACAGTTACTTCCATGGGTCGTTGCACTCATAGCATTTTTTAACGCACATTAAGGTCTGTTTGCCCAGACAATTGCCAGGCAATGCAAAATTAATCACCCAGAATAATTTCAAAGATGAAATATCCTGTCCGCTCTGTGGTACGTGTCACCTAGTCATAGCATGGGTGGTGTCACTGCAGTGCTTTTACAGAGCATGGAGAGAACTGCT
The DNA here is from genome assembly GCA_025775045.1 of Hiodon tergisus. Classification (NCBI taxonomy): domain Eukaryota; kingdom Metazoa; phylum Chordata; class Actinopteri; order Hiodontiformes; family Hiodontidae; genus Hiodon; species Hiodon tergisus. The sequence goes on along the minus strand of JAOVYW010002918.1, from coordinate 4,223 downwards.
CACAGTGGTCAGACGTGATTCCAATGGCTCAAACGCACTGTAAAATTTGAATTACTCTCTTCGCTGACCCAAACACGCACGCACACACAGACAGACAGACAGACAGAGCTGGAAATGAGTAGTCCTTTGAGCAATTTCACTTGTTGCCAGTTGTCTTGCGTTTCCTTTCTGTGTGTGTGTGTGTGTGTGTGTGTGTGTGTGTGTGTGTGTGTGTGTGTGTGTGTGTGTGGCTGGAGAAGGCCCTCTGAGTTAAAACTAACACAACACAAAGGAAACTATTTTTAAATATAGGTATGTACAGGAAAGAGGGTAATCATTGCCTTCAAGATGGGGCTGAGAAAAGTGTAACAATGCAATAATGTGATTTATACAGTGGAAATGAAAAGATTGTGGATTTGTTGTGGAGTATGTCATCATAGTATTTCTTTTATAAGGGTTAATTATCGTCTCATGTGTAACATTTAAACCCTTGTCGAATTAATCCGAAAGGAGAATAGCAAAAAAAGGCTGTTCTCACAACACTAACCTATCGAATCCTACAGAACCAAACGGATGATGAATCCCAGAGGAGTGGCGGACAAGCAGAAATGAGAAGGTTGAGGAGAACACAGCTAAGGCGCTGTGGCTAAATGCTCAACGCTAACAGCAGCTAATGGGCCGAGGGGTTGATGAGGCGGGGGGGAATCCATTTAATTCAGGCAGTGTAATTAGACTGATAAGGAGGCGCAGCAAAAGTTTAGGAGGTAGTAGGTAAAACGAGGACAGCTATCTGTCACGCAGAGAACAAGGAGTACCTCGAAGAAAAGAAGAAGAAAAAATGTCTTTAGTGAAATGCAAAGTAAGTTCCTGTCTGATGGTTCAGAAGGAACAACTATAAAGAACACATTTATTGTGTAAGCCTGAAGGGAGATAGGGCAGGGAGGTAGTGTTTATGGTCAAAAGATGAAGAACATGGGGTAATAAGAATGATGGACAGACATAGGGAGACTTGGTTAAAGGCCTGATAAGGGGAACTTCAGTGTAGTGACCCTAGAGGAGGAACAGGGAGGTGAAGTGGTTCAAGGACATGGGCAACGGGACACTGCCTTGTTTGTCCCAAAATGCAGAGCGCATGTCAGAAGCGAATAAGCATGAAAATCATAGATTATGTATCGGAAGTGACATGTGTGGATTGGACATGAGCACAAGACGATTGGAACAAGAGGAAAATCTGACCGGAGTGGGACTTCCTGGAGACCTTAAAGGGGCAAAAGTAGGAGGGGGAAATGAAAGAACTCAGTTATGAGATGAAGAACACATGCTCAACCACAGTATGAGCGGTTAACCGGCCTGCCAGTCTATTAAAAATAATGATGTAATGCTGTCTGACTGTGCCAGTCTGTCTGATTGTGTGAGAGTGGTGAACGCACTATAACGGAGCTCTGCTGGCTTTGGTTTAATGTTTGTATCTCGCTCCTGTAGTAACTTTTAGAAAAACGTTGTCTCAGAAACTTGTCTATAAGTATGAATGGCTTACCAGTAAGAATCCTTGAGAAAGATCCATTTCTGTAGGTATCAACCCATTTAATATACGATTCCCTAATAATCTTAAACCACCTTAAAGGCATTATGGCATTATATAACAATGGCCATCTATTGTGTGGCACGTACTTGTAGTCCTTTTTATGCTGGACTTGCTGAATGAATGAAAGGTAAAACAGATTTACCGTCCAAACAAAGTTTTCCCCCAGCTCCCAAAGAAGTCTGTGAAGAGGGTTAAAGTAAAAGTTGGTCCCCCTCAGTCTGGGCACACTGTCATGTGCGTTTTTCTGATGGCTTGCCAACCAGATGTGACAGGCGCGCCGCCTCCTGGAAAGAGCCAGCCAAAAGAAAATGACAAGGGGGGGGGGGGGGGGGGGTTAGCTTTTTCATCGGACCCAGCGTGGATGTCTGCTAGCTCTGCGGTGGTCTGAGTGGAATTCATGAATGTAGTGGCACATTCTGACCTCCCCAGGGATCAGTATGGGTAACCACCACCTTTGGCATGAGTGACTGGGGTCTCGTCTCTCCCTTCATCTGAAAATACTAGCCAGAGCCGGACCTTCACGACGTGAATGTTTTCAATATTTTCAATGGTTACTAAAATAAATGTCAGTGCTAAATCAATAGCCACGAGTAAATGATACATATTTTCAAACGCACACGCCTGCTCGTGTATTTTGGAAATCTTTGCTCCGCCGTCAGCAGCCCGTTTGTTTTGCATTCCCTGTACATTCGTGCCCCGCACGCTCCGGCTTCCTTTGAATTAGCGCGCCACACACGTGGGGTAGCGCCACTGACGGAGAACCCATCCCAGGCCTGCGCCGGCCCAGCAGTGTCAGGACTTGAGCCTCTGTATTGTTACAGGACAGGCTAGGAATGCTCCTACGCAGGGGGTTCTATATTTGGGGTACATCTGCGTGCGCACCTGTCACTGTGCTGTCAGCACATGTGCGCCTGGCTACATGCTGGGACGCCCTTTTAGGACGGAGAAGACCCCCCCCCCCCACACACACACACACACACACACACACACACACAGACACACACGCTCTGGGCCCAGGGATTCTCAAAAACACCATGCTTGTTGTTGTTCAACTCTGTGTCACAGCTTTTTCATTTCCCCGTCCCATTTGAAGTGATCAGCAAAAGGTAATGCCGTGGAGTTGAAATAGGGACGGTCTCTGGTTTGAAGTCTATGTCACTCACATGACATTAGTCCACAGTGTTTAGTTCCTTACCAGTTATTCTTATGCAGACTGGTTTGCAGGTTTACACCCATTTCTGCGGCTGGGTATTTCCAGAAGCCAGTCAAGTTGAGAACTGCACAGTTCCCCACTTAGATATATTTGGTCATTTCCTGTAATGTTCCTTACACAAGCATTTTCGCGAGGCAGTGGCATTGAGAAATCTTGCTCCCCTTTTGAGCCATTTCGCTTTGGTGTCTTTGGCAGATGAGCTCCAGTTGTCCTGTCGTCGTGTATTATTAGACACGCACTCATCCCATTTGCTTGCCCATCATCCCTTCCTAAACTGGGGGCCCTTATCCAAGGGGTGGAGCAGAGACGCCTCTCCGCTGCATTCCCAGTGATCCCTTATCACACCTTCCACACACCTTGCCTTCCGCTCACGGCCGAGCAGAGCAAAGGGCGCGAAGCAAAGGCCACAGCAATACCCTCAGCTCTTCGGTTGGTGTCAATGCTGCAGGGTGCACAGGCCTTCCTTACGAAACCATTTCCTGTGGAACCCACTGGCCATTCCCCGGCAAAGGAAGCATCTCGGCCGTATCTACAGACCAAGGGAAGTCATATGCGATGAAGCCACAATAAGGTGATGAGCAGAAGTCCATGTGTGGTTTTCACAGAGCACTCAGTCAATAATTCCATTAGCAGAGTTTGACATGCAGTAATTTAAATCCAGCGATGCACAGTGCCAGCTCTCTTCAGATGTCTGACAAGGTGTTTTCAGCCTGCTATGCTGTTCAAGAATGTATATCTGGTTATAAAAAGTTAAAATTTGCTTAAAATACATTGTCATGATTTACTTTGTCCTGTTAAGTTGTTCTGTGGAGAAGAATAACATTACATCAAAGCTCGAAAAATGCTTTCACAACCGAACCTGGACGAGCCCTGTGTATTTCCAAGTTTACATTGTCCTCTGTGCCATATATTTCCCCCCACAGTGGGGTTCCTGGCCCAGGGCCATTTGTCTCCTTGCCATGTCCTTTGACCATACATTAGGTGGGGAGGTCCCCTGCAATGATGAGGGCATTCAACATTTCTACTCTATCAGCACTTCCTGGCTTTGCCATTGGCGATAAATGATGACCCTTCTGGTGGCGGGGTTTCTTGGTGTTGAAGTATAAGTCATGCTCCCTGGCCAGGCAGGCGTACTGCACATGGGAGAGGCGCTGTAAAAGCTGAGGGCTCGCGTCAGTCTTCCTGGGTGAGAGTTGATTAGCCTCTGAGATTTATGAGCAGAACCTCCTGCCCTGGCTCAGGAAAAAAAGGGAGATGACAACGAGGCAGTCATCATCGGTTCTGAGGGACTTTTTATCTACCTGTCACCTCCCGGCTTCTCTACTTGCTGGTGGCTTTCTGCTATTCTTCCGTGTGTGTGTGTGTGGGTGAGAGAGAGAGAGAGAGAGTGAGAGAGAGAGAGAGAGAGAGAGAGAGAGAGAGAGAGAGAGAGAGAGAGAGAGAGAG
>JAOVYW010002917.1:0-14571 GCA_025775045.1 Hiodon tergisus | reverse complement strand
CGGTATTTACGGCCTGATTTTCCCCCCCCCCCCAGTTTCATCCCTCAGTGGTGGAGCCTCCACCCAGCTATAACTATAACGTGTTTTTGTCCAAGTCACATGCTACACCACACTGTGCAGAGTCTTCTGTCTGACAGGAGACACAACGCTCTTTCTCAGTACCTAATGAGAGCCATGAGTGGCGCACTAAAGCAACTGGAGGATAATTATTCAGGTCAGGTGGCTTTGACACTGATGCGGGAATCCCCTTGCAGGCAGCGATATTTTTAAAATCTTCTGTTTGACCTGTGGAGACATATTTATGCATGTGCATTGCTCCTAACTGGCCATCTGCAACTTTCAGTAAGAGTTATAGATGTACAACTACACCTACACCTATCCTTCTTTCACATACTAGAATTAATATTTGATCCCATAATAATGTGCTGTTAATTTCGCCATTAGTTAAAAGAGACCTTTGTTTGCCCCGTTGAATCGGAGAATATCGACACTGGGTATTACTGAGTGAGAGCAGAGACATCACTCTGTTGGACATTCCATGATAAAAACTGAGAGATAATCATAATGACATGATCCACTCTTGGCCTAATTTGTCCTGGGTCGATTTGCGGGATGGAAATCAAACTGTTTGAAAAGGGTATTATGTGGCATTACAGAGAGAGAAAACATAAGAGTGACATGCTAAGGAAGCTAAAGAGCTGAATGGCTCAAGAAAATAAGTGCAAGATTGGAGTGAATACAGGAATTGCATGTCATAGATGATACCTGTTGGGTTTTAAATAAGTTAGGCCCTGATTGTCAACGTAATCAGTCTGTTTTTCATGTAATTGGATTTGATAATTAACCTGTTCCTAAGGGATAAACTTTCTTAACCTTCCCTTTAGATTGTCTGTGAACAACCAGGAAATTAGTTTTGTTAGTAAGTGGATATTATATATATAAGAATATCTTATATGACTCTAAGAATGACAATACTTAGTACAAAAATTATCGGTTGCATTCGGTAAAATTTAACAGTAATTTGATATTGATGGATTTGAAGTTTTGTATCTTACTCTGAGTTGTTTTGTTACCCTCCTGGACCCCCCAAAACAAATTATTTTATTTTTTAACCAACCAACACTGGTGGCGTTATCTACCATGCTCCCACTAGTGAAAAATCTGCACAAACAGTATACCTGCATGTCGAGGGTTGCTGGGTTCATTTAATGGAATGTTGAAGACTCATTTACTTCCCTTCAGAACATAACACTACTTTTTTTTTTCGGGTTGTCTTACTTGCTGTCTTATTTCCTCGACTTCCTTGTTGTTGCTGATTTGCTGTGTCATTGTGCCTGGGAGCACTTGACACCCCTTATGTAGAGCTCATTGTGTATATCAGCAAACTATCCTGTGGGTCTGTGGCAGGTGTAATCACTCATTTTAATTTTCCCTTTCTCTGGTCATAAGTGGAGGAATGGCCTGACCGAAAGTACAATTACAGAAAATTACACTAAATCTGAAGTACTATTGTTGAGCCCTGCAACAGGTCTGTGGGTGTGTTATATGGCCTGTGGCGGTCCCCGTTTGCGAGTGCCTCTTGCCACAGGCAAGGCTATGGAGAGCTGGTAAGACGAGACCTGCCCCTCCCCATGCGCTCAGGCCAGAAGAGAGGAAGGAAGTGAAATGACTGCCTCCCTCCACAACAACAACAACAAAAAAAAACAAAAAAACGATGGCCCTCGATAAGGATGTTGACGCTAAATGAGAGCCGTGACCGGTCCAAGTAGACAGTCACCCGCTGCAGACCAATTCTTTTTTCAGAATGCTAACTATACAGATCTAGTCAGTAGTTCACTGTCAATTTTTAATTCCACTAGTTTAAGTACTCATTTTAGTTGAATTTAGTGACCTATAAATAGAGGTGGGTCTTATTTTAGTCTTTAAACCATAAAGCATGTTTCAAATAATAGGTCTTAAAAATCTATCACTTCCTGATAAATGCACTATGATACAGCCAAGGTAGAAAGGGTGCTGAAGGGTTAAAAGAGTCCATTGGACACTGTTGGGACTGGAAACCGTAAGTTGGAAAAATTTACTTGATGAAATTTTAATAAATATGAAAGGTTTTGTAGATTTTGACTGAAATTTACATTTTCTGTTATGTGTTTCATTATTCTAGTAGCTCTGGTTACCAGGTCAATAATTACCAGTTCTGACTGCTGCTATTGAAATCAATTCTTCTCTTCAATTGAAGCAGAAGGCCAGAAGAATTTTTTTTAAAAGGGCCACATTTGCACTGGTAGTTGCTTAATGTGACCTGATAACACGACGTACCTTCCCTACTCTACCACTCATGTTTAAATATTAATATAATAAAGCATTATACAAAACCAAGCTGGAAACCATGATGATTCTGGTCGATATTTCGATTACCATATTCTTCCGGGTCTTGGAAGAATTTACCATAAAGAACAGCCCACATGTGAACATTTATGGGAAGTGAACATTTTTATGAGAAATGGTGTTAAGCAGTCATAGTTCTGATAAAGTTTTCTATTTAGCCGTTTTGACAACGGCGTGGATCGTGAACTGCATTCAAACCACCATTTAGTTCCCATGCTTTACCCACTGTGTGCCTGTGAAACTTGTGCGTGTATCGGAAAGATCAACTTAACTAGGAAATAAGTTTAAATATACTTGCCAACGAAATCCACCAGAAAGTAAATTAAGCGATTAAGTTTAAACATGGTTTAACGTATCTGTATAGACTACAAGCAAAAGCACTTCACGATTACGTAAAAACACAATACTAAATCAATGTATTGACAATACGGGAAACTAATTTCATTTAACATCTGATGAGCAGTCTCGTGCGGTAAAAAAAAAAAAAACAACATTACAATTTGTAGGCTACTATGTCAATATCAAGCGTGCTTCCTCTTCTCCGTCTATTTTTAGAGCAGTAACGGACTACCAAACATTTAGACTTTAAATTCTAATACATTTCAAGTAGGCTAGTTGAAGTCAAGCTCCTGTCATAAAAAAGTTTTCGCTGTATGCTGTAATTCGCAATAGTATCAATAACGTTTAATCGCCGCTTGAATGTAGCCATAATGTGAGTTGTTAAGATGTGTTTTAAGTGTGGTTAACGCTAAATGAACAGACTATATTCGGTTGAGCTAGGGCTTTTATATAAAACGCGCCGCAACAAGGTTTCTATAATATTATTAACACCCCTGACCGTAACCAGAGGGGACGTTGTATTGCCCATGCTCCCACAAAGCTTTGCAACAGACCTTACAATGAAATTAAAGAAGTTTTTTTGACTCGTTTCGGCGCCATTTTCGATTGGACTGGAGGTGAGTCTGGATTTTTCGGAATTATTTCTCAGTATTTAAAAAAAACTCTCTCTCCATGTGTTCTTCGTATTTATTTGATTCGAGCGATTCAAAAATAGTTCGTTTCGGATAAATGTTATTGTGTGACACTAGACAAACTAACTGTTTACACTAGGGACCTAATTTTGAATTCTGTTACTTTATCATGTGTTTTTTAATGGGGAAGAATTACATTCGAACGCTTTGTAAAACTTCCGTAACGGATTCTCAAAACTTTATATTGGTTTACAAACATTTTCTAAATTACCTCCCACTTAAACTGTAGAAGTACACAGTGTTGTTAAATTAAAACAAAACAAGTTGTTTTCCCATAATCGACGTAAACAATAACTACTGCTGTCGCTTTGTAAACATTGGTGCTTTTGTAAACGTTAGCTGTCTCATATGAAATAAATAGTTTACTAACGACAACTTTACAATTTTAAATTCTTAATTTTAATTTCAACGAAGAAAAAACTTTTTCTCGGTAAATGGGCATAACAGTGGGCAAACCTGCTTGAAAAGGAACCAACTGCAGATACTCCGGGTGCGACGATCTTAAATCTCAATTTCCATGGAAGTCAGTGTAGTAATGGTGTCGAGGTGTTTTGTTTGTTTCAGGAAAAATAAATTAAAGATGTTTGTATTGTTCGTGGTTTCTTAGTTTTCTTAAATTGAACTCTGCTTAAAGTTACTGTAACAATGTCGATACAAAACTATAGAACGTTACAATAATACTTGTAATACTACAATCACGCCAACAGTTATTCTTGCATGATATCAGCTAATGACTAGGCACCATATTATTCTCCACATTTGCCTGTTGTTTTATTCGTTATTTACAAAATGTCGGACTAGTGTAAAATCTGTGTATTTGAACGTTATCAGCACTGTTCATTGGTCACAATTGTATGCTATTTAAATCGTGATTCGTTTTTTTGGTCGAGCGATTCGTTCGGTTTGTAATTTTTTTTGTCGATGCTAAGTGTTAAGTGCCAACTCCAATGAGTGAAAGCGCTACGCTCTAATTTCTTATTATCGTTTTAAAATATTGTTTGGTCGCGTGTTGATTACTGCTATACGTTTTTTACATCTGAACATATACGTGGTTTAATACCAAGTCAGGTTATCTGTCCATCTCTTAACTGTCATTACCCCTCAGTAACAAAAGCCTACCCCGAAAATAAGAGTAGAAAAATCGCAACAGGTTATGGCACTAGGGACAAGTCCGTTCATGTCCTAGCGTAACTTCTGCTGAAGCTGTCAAGCCACTGATAAGACTGCCAGGCCTTTTATCACTCCTGATCTGGATTATAGTTGGATCCGGTCTGCTGCTCTTTGGCTTGCATATTCAGAAAGGAGCCGCAAAAAAAAACTGAGGCTAACGAAGCTGTTTCTGTCTTTCCATTCCAATGACATTTATATTTTGAAAAGTATGTTATGAAATTTTCATGATTAAAAAAAGTTCTTATTATTGGCAATGACGTTTTTAAAATACGGATATTTTAGGGTTAGGAAATTGATTTTCTTTTCTATTTTTGTATTCACAGCTTGGAAGCTTCTTTGCCGTGCAAGAAGTCCCTAGTAAGCAAGTTGAAGCCTGCTCCCAAGATAACATAAACTGCTTAGTTTCCATTTGCCAAAGTTTTCTGCTTCCTCTTTCCGCTCTTCCAGTGGCCACTCTTAGCATCTAGCTGTTCCTGGCGCTGTGCCAAAAGAGGGATCCACCCACACCATTTACTTATCGTTTTGACCATGGACACTTATACAGCCCTGACTAACAGAAAGCAGTAAGCAATGGCCCCCGAAGATGACTTCTTAGACACCCACACGTGTATTGATGCGGCTGTAGAGGTTAAGTTACTGGTCACTCTTCAAAGAAAGAACCACCAAAGTAAGTTCCAGGAACAGTCCTGTTTTTCTTTCCCCAGGAATTGAATTAGCATGTGTTCTTTTTCTCCATTCTTTTTCATGAACCAAGGCTTTTGTCTAAAAAGATTATATGAAGTGAGTTTTAAATTGGAAGAGCTTTCTTCCTGAAATCTCCCTGGATACATCGTAAATCGAAAATAGGTATGTCAGATTATTTTCACAAGATCCTAATCATGTTCTGTTTGGAGTTGACTTGTCAATATGTGAATTATAAAATTTCCAGAAATTTGGAACAAATGGCTGTTATGCAAAGAAGCAATACGGCTTAATTTCCCCAAACGGAGCTGGGACTTAAGTTGAATACTTAATTTATTTGCATGAAACGAACACCTCCCAGTAATGTACCATAAGTTATCTCAAAACCAGCAAAGGAAAACTGATCTTTGTTGTTGCAGGTCAATTATTTATGATATCCGTTTTAGGCGTTGGTTCAGTTGTACAATGTTAAGTCTTCTTCATTGTTCTGGTGTGATCACCACTGCGCAGTGTGAAGGTAATATATCACCTCTTGCACGTAAACCCACTGTTTTAGAAACTGTTTAATATTGATACTAAACACGTAGTCCTTCACTTTTAATTTTCTTAATTATTTAAAAAAACAAAACAATCTTTATATGTTCCTTGAAATAACATTTTGCCCTAAATGTCTTCACTAATGTGTAGACCAAGAATGCCCAATGTTTTGGGATTTGAAGACCAAAGTGCATTCTCAGCGATAAGCCTTGGGCCAAAATATTAATGTTTCCAATCATTTGGAAATGCAAAGATGTTTTATGCGTAAATGTGCATACACAATAAATGTACTTAAAATTAGCTATTAATCATATATTTCGATATATTTTTTGTTTATTCTCCTTATTTAAAATGGCAGACCAAACCAAATGTTGTTGTGGCACCCCTGGTATAGACTGCACAATACTAGTCATATTCATACATTGACCAGTTGTATTGAATATGATTGTTATATAGGAGAATATGTTTAAAGATTTTAGATCTTCAATTTACAAAAACATCAATAACTACAACATATGAAATTCTGAATGTGTCGAAGATGCTGAATTCTGAAGATCGGAGATGGCCCAGCACAAAATCGACCAGAATATTGGTGTGACCAGTAATTGAAGTTAGTAAAAAATCGAAGTAGAATATCAAAATGAGAAAAAGTGAATTAAATTATCCATCATCTCAGTATTTTCAGTTGCATCCACTGTTGCCTGGCTTACAAGCCCTGAAAGAAAAATATTTCCCATGGTAACCATTGCATTAATTACACTTTGTGCACAAGAATGAATAGGCATGTTCAACTGCATGGTGGGTTTCTACTGCTCGGGCCATGTTCATACCTTCTACGTCCTAATTCAATCAGCAGGTGTTCCAAGTGAAAATCAGTCGTTAAAGGAAAGGTGTCTCTCTTAAACCTGTGGCCCTTCGGGAACAGAGCTGGCCACTCACTGTTCTAATGGAAAGGTGTCCTGACATCTTGCATTGTCATTTGCGGTTCTAGGTTCCCCAGTTGAATTGCGATACTAGTAAATTTCGAACATGAACAGGGGTACCCATTTAAAATGTCACATTCATCTTTAGCGACTCCACAAGTATTAAGAATGAAGCCTTAGGAAGTATTAAAATAACAACAGATGTGCAGTTTGAAGTACACCTCAGGGATAAAGTCTTGAGGAGCTCAAAGGATTAACTATGCCAACGTTTATGTATGTTGAGAATCAATTGGCATCGTTTCACCCTTAACTGGACTGTTTAGGCTTTAGAGCATAGCCATGTAATTCTCCAATTTGCTCAACTTGGAACGCTGACACATGCGCTTCGACATGCTTCAGTTGGCTGAAAGAGCATGTCATTAGTTTCAAGGGTAAAAAACAGAAAACCATTCTGTTGAGTGTCCCTTTTTTGCAGTGTGCACACAAGGATACTCTTTTGTTGCTGTGATTACCGTAATGACAGTGCTATGTATTTATTTTTAAGCGGGTACTAATAAACTTTGTACTTGAAATGCATTCCCCCTAGATAAGAGGGACCAGAAAACCCCTGCAGGGATATGAGATTTATGATTTATTTAGAACTCTAGTAGTTTTGAACTGAAAGGATCCATTATTGCAATTGGATAATGACGGGATGGCTTTGTTGTTACCCCAGTGAAAATTTGCCAGTCTCTGCCTGTGGGTCTGGTGGGGTGCCAGTGTCACTGGAAGTCACTGAAGCAGCACGTCATGGTTTGTAGTGATACAGAGATGCAGACCATGAGGAGCTGCCACTGGGGCTCCAGCCATTTTTAATCTCCTAACTTGCACCTTGGACCATAAACTCAGCCACCCTCGTGGACTAATCCCACCGTCTGGTGGAACGGAGACGTCTGTATGCTGTCCGCGGACTCTGCAGTAGCAGCACGTAAAAACTGGATGAGTGTGTTCTGTTATCCAGTTTTACTGTTCTGCTTCAGTGGGGCTCACAAAAACCAACACCAGTTTATTTGGTCCTGGCTGTCCAGAAAGTTTAACAACAATGTGGGGTATTGTTTCAATAAAATCTTCAAAACTGCTGACTTTGGCATGTTAAGTATTTGTCCTGGTTTCTTCAGTAAAATAAAATGACTTTTGTCATGTAACTAAGCAGAATTGTATGGTTCACTATATTGACTTTGTGTACTTTGGTCAGTGGGAGCCCATGTATGACAACATGACAAAGGAATAAACTTTCATGTGTAACTAAAAACGATTAATTAATCTTTATTGGTATACTGTGGTCTGGTTAATGGGGAAACAAGAGCACCTTTCTCACTGAAGAAAAGGCCTGAGGAAAATGAAGACTTATCACAGTGCTCTAAGGGCACTTAAGTCAGTTCACTGTCGCCCCCTCCAGGTGTTGTGGATAATGTCAACAAACGCAAGCCTTGCCGTTTAAAATGAAATGTTGCAAAACTTTCACAGCTGTAGTTTACGAATAATACAATTAATACAGGTTCTCATATCAAAGTAATTTCATAAAATCGTACATTCAGTATTAAGTCATGGAACAACTTTACCAAAGTTGGTGCGAGTACTTGCACGTGGGGACGCACTTACATGTGCAGTTAAGTATTATGGTTAGGGTAAGGCCTGGTGATTCTCTTGTCATTGTCCAGCGCTCACCTTTGTCATTGAGGTTGGTTATGAGGAATAGAATAGCTGCAGGTTACATGTCACAAGGCGGAAAAGGTTTGGTCCAGCACAGGGGACCACGACCTGCATGCCATGTGGTCCCCTAACCAGCATTTCAAGAGGGGCCGCACTGGTTGACATGTTAACGCAACAGGCTGAGTAGCACCTGTCTGAATTTACCCACTCTGCCTGCTCTGTGGCCCAGCATTCGATTGCACCAATGGATTACATTAATCTAATCAAAGGAAAAATCGACTTGCATAAATTAAACTCTCAAAAGGCAGAGTAACATAAAATAAAAATAAAATAAAATACAACAGTCAATGGGGAAGTGGTCCTCGTCAAGCTTTGTATTTCTCCCTTCCCGTTTCACTGATGACACAGATATGCTGAAACACAGAAAGGTTGTACAACTGACATGACACTGCGGCAAATGCTTCTCTTCGTTGCTCTTGATTTTATTTGCTGATTTTACTTACGTTTAAATCTCTAAAGTATTCGTTGTAGTCAAGCGCATACCCCACAACAAATTTGTCCGGAACCTCAAATCCTACAACTGTGAGACAGAAAGAGAGGTTATGTTTGAGATTACGTTTAAGATTCGCTTCGCATGGACTTACACAACCACCAAATCTAAATCACATTTTAAACATGCAATATTCATATATCCAAAAATAAGGCATTTCCCTCTGATTTATACAATATATAATGACTAAATGATCAAACTTACAGTCAGGTCTGTAGCCAACGCTCTTTGGTGTTCTCTTCACTAACAAACTGCAAAGAAGGAATGCAAATAACAGTAACAATTGTATTGGCTTAAATAGTAATTAGGATAATAACATTTAGAAAATAATACTCTTAGATTGTGAAGGATTTTGCTTTCAAGGGACATTAAAGGAGCCTGTATTCACTCATATCCTGCTAAAGAGTAAATTGCATAATGGGATATTAGCTTATTATGGCTAGCATCTCCCTCCTGTAGACCAGATTAGTTCATTACAGTGCATGGAATTATGCTGTAGTTTGCACATTGCACAACCTGGTGTTTTGAACATTTATGTTTCCACCTTTATTATTATTATTTCATAATTTAGCCGACGGACATTTTCAAGGCAACTGATTAATAAAGGAATTAACACATTAAAATCCCCCCCATTAATTTAGCTGGATGTTTGCTGGAGCATTTCCTGAACGTTGCTCAGGGGCACAACAGCAAGGCTCCCCCTGGGACTTGAACCTGCAACTTTTCCGGTCCAGTGTCTCAACCATAAGACCACCGGTTTCCCCCTGTAACAAATGTACCTGGCCACCTTGACCATTTTTGGATTGTACTGTTTCAGGAGCTCTAACAGAGTCTTCATGGTCTTGCCAGTGTCGATGATGTCCTGTGGCGGTAGCAGGGGACAAGTTAACCGAACGGTCACTTTGCACGACCAGCACAAATGACAGTAGAAACCTGCAAGTACACTTACCTCCACAATCAAGACATTCTGTAACAGAAAATCGGAGGGGGAGGGAAATACAAGCCTGTTATTTTAAATGTGTAAATATTTGTCTGATAAGTCCCTACAGTGACCCCAAATGTTGCATGCACACTTTGTGAGCACTCGGCTTGGAAGGTATCCGCGTAACAAGCACCCGTGCAACTCTTGCTTTCACAAGAACATCCATTAGGTGAAAGTGTATACACTTGTGATTGTATATGTTCATTTTCTCACTTACAGTAGTGTTTTTCAGCCAGAGCCCTATGTAAACAGCGTGTATTTTGTTTTCGCCCCAATCTTACTTACAGTAGAATATGAAATAGTGAGGCAGGGCTTCTAAATATTTAATCTCCTATTCCCCCGATGTCAACAACATTAATTGCGTATTTAAATAAAAAAAAGCTGCAGTTGTGTACACCTTGTAATATATTTACAAACACTCCTTTGCAAATATGAAAAATTTGAAAGTGACTTATTGGTAAACAGTAAAAAAGCATTTGTGTGGTCCATAAAGTCTCTTACCTTTCCTGTGAGAGTTGCAAGGTCATCTCCACCAATGACTTTGATTTCGCCTGTGGATTGGTCGTTCTGAGCAGAAACAAGTGGTGAGGAAATTAAATGAAGTTCTCCCACACAGATGAATCCTTTCTTTCCCCCACTGAACTTTGCACTGACCCCTGTGAATCGATGATGAGAGGAGTATGCAAATATAATGCTTTGAGCATGAGTGAAGACCACGCTACCCATTTGTGGAAACACCTGTACTGGAGTGTAGTCTGCAAAACAATCATCCACCAATCAAAGCGATAGTCTATTTCAGATGTCAGAAAACACGGACCATGATGTGTATGCTTGATATCCCTCATAAACATTAGAATTGTGGAGTTAGGAGATTTCTGCAACATCTGGTTTCTATTAAATTAATTAACCAGACGAGGCATTTGGTGCTTCAAACAGGAATTAATCTAAAACCTTACACATAAAAATATATATATAGATAGATACAAAACAAAGGGTGGGGGGCTCACACAGTAGCTCTTGAGGCGGATGAAGTCCACAGTCATAGGAATGGAGCGGTCGCTGTTGCGGTTCAGGGCCTTGATGAAGTCCAGGAGGTCAGCGAAGAACTTGTAGCCCCCCTTAAGCACGCACAGCGCCACAATGTGGTGTTCACCCATGTCCTGCATGATCTCCCTCGCAAGCCGCTCCGTCCTGCAACGTTTGTGGTGTTACGGGTTGGTTTGAGCAGTTTCTTATCATTTTCAAAGCACCTTCTCGTATGGATTGCCCTTTTGTATAGAGTTACGCAGCATCTATAAGAATATCTTTATTTATTTTTTACAGTTATTAGTATATTGTTTGAAGGCAGTGTTTAAGCTATTTTTCACAGAGTAACGCACAGTTGTGTAAAACAATTACAGAGGTGAAATGACTGAGAGAGAAAAATCACATTTATTACAGCTCTATGGCTTCTGCGCGCACACAGTCATGTTCCAGTTCCACCCACCTATCCAAGATGAGCCCATGTGGAATGTAGACTCTCTCCAGGTCCCGGGCATAGTGCTTTGGGATGCAGAAGAGTTCCAGGTCATAGCCTTCCTCATTATCACTCATCTGAAACACAAATAAATACAGGCATTCAGGCAAACAGACAGTCAGACAGAACAAAAATCACTCAAGGCAAAGAACAGACCAGTGTTATATAAACTGAACTTAACATGTCTCGTCCAGGTTCAGGACTTAGAGAGGAGTTTGACTGAGGTGGGGTTAACAGGCAAGACAAGAGGGGGCAATGAGCCTATCGGCTTTCGTTGAGCAACTGATTTGTCAAAAGTAAACATTTTCTGTTTCTCTCATAGTAGGGATCAGTTACCAAGTCTGGAAATGAATAAACTGAAAACACATTACTATGCAGTGCCATTAGGCCTATATAATGGAAGTTTAATCTCCAGCTACGCAAACAGGGTTAACTGTTACTCAGAGTATTTTTATCACACTGAAACGGCAGTGATAGTAATTATTGTAGAGCAACCTGTGGCCGGCACTCTTCCCATACCCTGACCATGTCTCTCTCATGTCATGACCACATGTGTGCTCAATTAGCTCTAACTGAGTTAATTCCTAACGAAATATATTGACTAAGGGAAGCTGCGTAGAACAGTGGGGTGCTGAATATGTGCTTGCCCTCCCCCTCCATCCGCTGCTCAGGTTTGGGAGCAAACATACAAAAAACACTAAATATGTATGGAGTGGGAAATAATTGTTAGTATCTATAGTTAGCATACTTGAATTTAGGACCGGCGATGAAAATGTAATTACCCGCCTTCTCCTGCAGTATAATTAACCATTTCCCCCAGCGCCTGTAATTTGCCTTCTAATTTGGCTCAGATCCTGATCAAACGCTGTCTTCCGTGGCCTTGTAAATGGTTGCCTATTTACAGTAATTCTGGGCATGCCCCCTCGCAAGTGCAGTATGAATTATCCTGCATTCCACGGTTAACGCATTTTAAGCAAGGAAACTTACTTGCAATATATAACTTTGTGTCAATGACAAATCGTGTCTAATGTAGAATAAATTACAGTATGTAGTATAACCCTAGAATGACGACATCCGTCTAGCTAGTTAGCAAGCATGCTAGGTCATTCTGACATACGTTTTGCTCCATTCTCACCTAGTCTGATTCACTTATCGTTTATGCAGCAATAAAAGTAAATATATCTTAGCTAATAAAACCGGACTTTTTTCATGATGGTAGTTCTCCACACTTCTAAGCAGCAGTTTTGCCACACAGCGCTGATCCACGTTGCTAATGCACATGGGCTACACGTTTGCATTTGGTAGTACTGACTGTTCTCCGAGTCGTTAAACCAGATCGTACCAGACACATCCTTTTTATATTGCTACGTGTGTGCTAGGTGTCTCACTCAGGTAGTTGTACCGGTTCCTCAAGTATACAGTAGTGTGTTTAAAAACACAAAACATAGGCAGTTTTTCATATAAACCATTAACTAAAGAGTTAAAACTTTGATATAACTATAAGTGTAACTAGATACTTAGATACGCATATAAACGATACATTAAAACTGCATGAAAAAGATATGACTGAACGCTTATAGCCAGCTAAACTTACCACAACACAGGAACTGGCCGTCGCCATAACCAGAATTTTAAATATTGAGATTTCCTTTACTTGAGTTACAAAGGTTCCGATACAGCCGAAAGTCCAGCAAGAAATGTAGTCTTTTAGCAGCATGTGATCTGTATAGATAATCATCAACGGATACTAGTAGCGCCGCCCTCTTATAATTCACCGACATACGGTAAAAAATGACAGATTGCATCGAAGTCATTGAGGCCGTTATTCCACGGCTTACTGTTGGCATAGCTGATCCGATTTATAATCACAGACAGATTCATTTTATACTGAGTTCTTAACGCTGCTCTTACATAAAATGAAAGTAGTTAAAAGTTTTTTGCAGGACAAAAAACACGCTACTCAGTTATGCAATGACATGCAGTTATTTGTCTTATTAGAAAAATAAACTTCCCCAAGAAACTGGCGAAGTGGCAGTGCCTGGCAAGTTTTGCTGGTAAGATGACGTGACTAGTGATGCAGGTGGCCACCTATTATCCGACTTTCCATCAATTCAACCCAGTTTAAATGTTTTCATTCAGAAATTACACCAGTAACTTTGGATGAAAGTTTTCTGCTTAAACACTCCAATATATAGAACCATACAACAAAGGTATATACACGACATTAAGAAACAAGCTTGCACCAGTGGTTGTCTGAGTGCCTTTGGTGTGGCAGACTGGGGTTTGAATCTGCCAGTTGAGTTGAAATGAAGCCCCCCACTCACCCACTTGCCATATTAGCTGGTAGAGAAAACTCCAAAATTGGCCTAGTCTATTTTGAAGTGAGACTATCTATCTATCTAAGGACTTAGTCAGGGTTTTGTTACCGATTTTTGGTTGGTCGCAAGATTAATTTCCTGTGAATCTAAGTTTCAAGAGCTTTCACAAATTTTTCCATGTAATTTTGGATCTTATGTGGTGGCTGTGACCAACTGTCCTTTTTCAGGAAACCACGGTTTAATCACACCTGTTATGGATACATCTTTTTGAGGCAATGCCAAATTGCTCGCCAAAGCACAGGTATGAGTTCTGTTATCCATACATCTCGGTTTTGTGTCTGGGTCACGTCACTAGCTGATTGGAACCAGAGTCAGTTTGTGAAATTTCTTCCCTCCTAGATATTCCATGATCAACTGTAAGTGGTACCACAGCAACTCAGCCACGAAGTGGCAGACCACGTAAAGTTACAGAGCGGGGTCGCAGAGTGCTGAGGCACATAGAGCGTAAAAGTCGCCAACACTCTGTTGACTCAATAACTGCAGAGTTCCAAACCTCCTCTGGCATTATCATCAGCACAAAAACTGTGCGCCGGGAGCAGCTGTATGCGAGCCTTACATCACCAAGCACAATGCCAAATGTTGGATGGAGTGGTGTAAAGCACACCGCCACTGGAAACGTGTTCTGTGGAGTGATGAATCACGCTTCTCCATCTGGCAGTCTGATGGACGAGTCTGGGTTTGGCGAATGCCAGGAGAATGTTTCCTGCCTGACTGCATTGTGCCAAC
>JAOVYW010002913.1:0-14579 GCA_025775045.1 Hiodon tergisus | reverse complement strand
TATTTTAAGTTAATTACGAAAAAGTGTTTTATAATAAGTTACGTAGATACGTACACCCCAGTTAAATACTGCTAGGTCTAACATAGAATTCCCCATTATTTAATTATTGTATAAAGATTATAAAGAACACAGGATAGCCACTTCTCACAATAGACACGCTAGAGAGGCGCTACACAAACACACACACACACACACACACACACAGAGAAAGGACAGGACAACATGGGTTGAGCGATGGTTCTCACGTTAGAGAAAGCGTGAAGTGGAATCGCTGGCGGAGGCCCTTGAGGGTGAGGAAGGACTGCGGTGGGAAGCTGCGGGTGCTCATCTGGCAGTACGGCTTCTCAAAGTCCCCCGGTGGGCACTCGCACCGGAACCCCCCCACTAACAGGTTTATGCAGGTGCCCCCGTTCTGGCACACCCCAGGAGCACAGCGGTCTGACCGGGATGACAGCTCACACCTCTCACCTGTGGCAGGGAGAAAGAACCGTTCCAATCAGAAAACTGAAGCTCTTGGCCACGTACTAGATATTCACTTCCCCATTTCCCATGCCCACATTGTTTGCTTTATTTGATCTCTTTGAGTGGTGAAATTGATGATTAGTTAAAACTTGTTTGATAGGCTTTTTTTGATAGGTTTAAAATCCTTCAATAGTGTTTGCTTCTCTACTAGCCCTTCCAACACAAATTGAGATGAACACAGGCAGACAGAAGCAACCAAAAAAATCAAGGCTCAGAAACTTCCCGATCCCCTCAAAGGCAGGTAACGGTTGCCATGGTGAGTCCACACACCACCCTGTAGGACATATGTGTTGGCTCAAGAGTGGTTGGCTCATTTGGTGAGTGCAGTGTACACAGCCCTTCCACCATTACCACAACACTACCTCGTAACAGACCAGTTGCAAGAAATAAATAGGCCATTGTTGCATAAGGAAGAGTGAGGATAATGAATATAAGACCCTTGAAGTGTTTAACAGTTGATACAAATAAAACCAATGAAAAATCATTATCCACTAAGTCAGCTTGCTGTCTCGTAGTCACTTTGAGCAACTGCAAGAAAAAAGACAGAATAACAATGAAAGTGGTCTTTGTAGCAGCTGCGGAGTAATTAACCTGTTGTTTGCTTGTGGAGGTCGGAGCTGTCCAGGTTGATTGAGTTATTCAGTTCACAGACCAACCCTCCACACACAAAAAACTGGATTAAGAGGCCAATGTTCCTTTGGCTGGATGCGCATTCCCAAACCGCTCCCCTCTCACTGTCTTCTTCCACTTTTCACAAATCTCAGAGGGGAGTTGTATGAGCACATGCGGTCACGTCCGTCACACTATCTGCCATAATGCTGCTTTTAAGATTTAGACAATATTATAGGGATATTTTTGGTATTCAGAACTGTTTCAATTGCTTTATGGTGGAGAAATGTGTAAACATCAGTCACAAGCTCACCTTGAACTGAATTTTCCAGCAATATCTGCAATTGCACTGACACACTTAAGACTTGCCAGTAGCTCTCTCTACCCCAGACAAGAACATTACCTACCATATGAAATCTAAACACAAGACGTAATGTAGCACCAGCGCTCAGATCGGCAATAATGCAGGCAGACTTAAAACAACCCAAAGGCTGAAGACAAAATCAGCCGAAAAGCCTTTCAGCTCTTCAGAGCCCTACTGTAGCAATTTTGTCAGTCAATCAAAGTACAACAAAATGTACATTGTACTGAAAAGAGCTGGATGTCTAAACAAGATGTCAAGCAAATCACAAAAAAATACACAGTACTGAAAAGAGCTGGATGTCATGAAAATTACAAAAATACAATGTGCTGAAAGTGCTGGAGGTCTACAGGATGTCACACAAATCATAAAAATGGGTTGACAGGGATTTTCCCACTGACGAGAAGATTAAAACATACACTATCCTCATCTGTCTACAACAGTCAGAACTATTCATGCTGAATTGTATTCCCTTAAACTCACAAAAAGGAACACAAGCTAAAACATGTAAATTTCGAGCTGAATATCACAAAGATTGTAAGGTGAAGGTCAGGTGTTTTTTTTAGAAACAATGAGATGGGGCTCTTAAGTTCTCAAACTAGGCCTACTCTTTGGGGAACTGGGAATGGAATAGGCCTTTTCTGCTGCTAGGAAACAGAAAGACATCTGCTTCTGTCTTAAGTGAAGTGGACCGAAATTTATTTGGAGCTTTCACTTCGGTTCAGTGTGAGAAACCTCTTCAGAACATGCTGTTGGCTGTTCTTTAAAATTGTAATGACCCTCCTCCCCAGAGTACGAAAACGTTCTAAGAGGCATTTAGTTTAGCTTTTTAGAATCACAGGGTTTACATTCACTTTAATTTAGCTCTACCCCAACAAAGATACTGTAGTTGCCACAGCAGACTGACATCAAAGGCACATAACTATGTATGTTAGATCCTTGGCCTCACTAACAGGTTAACACTCTTTTAACTTAGGTCAGCCGAACTGCCCCAGCTGAAACTCGACTCCACAGATCTACCTCAAAGGGTTTGAAGGATAGCAGACTGGACTTCTCTAGTAGGCATAATGTAAAGGTACTAGCTGTGGTGGAGGTATAAGGAAAGCTGAAAAAGACAAAACGGTGCTGTAGAACCAAAGAAGAACACAAAATTCACGTTTACTTCCTTAGCATGATTTATCAGTTTCTGGGTCTATTCTAACATAACTAAAACTGCTCTCCTTCCACAGCCCACGGCACTTCAGCCCCTACACACCCACAAGGGAGCATGTTCAGCACAAGAGCTACTGTGGAGATCTGCATTTTGACCATAGCGTTATCGTTAGGAGTCACTTGTGGGACACACATTGCCTTGTGACCCTACGTAAAGTGCTTTATCAAAACAATAATAAAAATACATTTGTCAGCAAAAAAACATATTTAAAGCAATCCATAAATTATGAGATAAATTATAGATTAACGTCTAATCCATAAATCACAAAAATAAATCTGAGACAAAAGTGTAGCAGGGATCTGTTTTCAGCATGATCCAAGGCAATGACAATGGTCAGAAAAAAGACTGCTTTCATCTAAAGGCAACATAAAATGTAGTAACTCTATCCACCAGTAAACAGTGTTGCCCTGCAGTTAGAAGCATGGAATGCATATTGGGGGTGGTCCAGGAACCAGGCTACAATGCTGTAGAAATCATATTGTCATTGACAAAAAGATTAGCCTGATGCATTAGCACAATACAGTTAAACTGTAGCTCTGTGAAAAGTGAAAGAGAAGTGCATTGACATTAACTTAATCAAATAAGCTAACATGCTGCTCCATTTTAAATCCATCAGTCTTACAAACTTTCCTTTCTCTTCAAATCTGAGGCCATTTATCGGTCGGCTCTCGGTTTTCCTGAATTATTTAAACATAATGGACAAACACCTTCCATTATGTTCCTCCTCTTTTATCTGTTTTCAGGGTCAGTTTATTTGACATGCACTAGTTTTCGAGCAGCAAGGCTGCAACTTTAAGTCCATCTATTCAACTTAAAAGCCTAATAGGCCTCAAGAAGCAGGCAACACCAATTATTTTTTACCATAAACTGCCACAGATCATATCATTTGCAATTGTGACAGAGAGCTCAATTGGCTGAGCACAGCCCATGCAGACTGACTGTACCACTGGGAGGGAAGTGCCTTTCCTCTAATCAGAACACAGAACCTCCTGTCCAGGCCACTTAGTAAGCAGTGTGTAAAATGACTGGTGACTCACAGGCAATTGGATTGGAGGAGACCAATAGTATGACTTTCCTACCCTTCCCGTGTTTGGAGGCAAAAACAATTCAAATTTTAAAAATTGATTGGTTACAAATACATTCAATACGTTACGTTGTTTTTGGTACTATCAAAGTCTCCTTAAAAAAAACTGCTATGCAATTCGAGCATTATTTTCAGGTTTCCAATATCAGTACAATATGCATCCATGCATTTTAATGATGAACAGAATGCAGGCCTAAGTAGAGGTTTATTAGGTTACTTATACGTTTAACATGCTCTGGATAACCTTGCCATGAAGATTAGTCTTTAATGTAATAAAGATATAATTCTATATATTAGAATTTGAAATAGACAATACCAGTAAAATAATTTAATATTAAATCAGAAATATAAAAAATACATTTTTTATTTTACAAAAAATGATTTTAAAGCAATGGAATGTTTTATTTAAATTTAGATTCCATTAAGCAATCCATTTCTGTATTCCACTGGAAAAGCAACCATTTAAATCAGAATCAATATCCATTGAAAGAAAAAAAAATAAAGGCCAGTGAAGCCCTGCCAAATTCCATTCACAACAGCCTAGAGGGTGCTCATAATTGTCAGAAGTTCAGATTCCATTATTGAGGTATAACAGTTGTGCCTAAGATACATATGGGTTGCATTGGTGAGACAAATGTTACTGGGATCATTCTGATTCAGACCTACTCACCAGTGTAGCTCTGGAGGCACTCACAGATGTAGCCCCCTTCATGGCTGTGACATACACCATGGTTGCCACAGGGCCTGGAGTGGCAGAGGTCCACTTTCGTCTCGCAGAAGTCTCCGGTGAAGCCCAGCGGGCAGAGGCAGCGCAGCCCCTTGACGGGGCGGATGGGCCGGAAAAGGACAGTATCAGAGGCAACAAAAGGCACCAGGCTGTCAAAGTGTAGCACAGAGATGCACCTCATGTAGCTCTGGCAGGGCTCATGTAGGCATACATTATCATCAAAGGGCAACACTCGCTGGGAGGAAAGATGCCCCAGAAGGCTCCGGTTCAGGTACAGCCGCTCCTGCAGCTCCTCCGAGCTTAAAAACTGGCCCCTATGCTGCCTTGCCCCAAGCGGCAGAGCTGCGACCGTCAGGCTGACATTGAGCACACGAGCGCTCACATCGGTGTCGTCCTGGACATCAAAGACCACAATTTCATCTTGGGCCACAGACAGCACGTGGGCCACGCCCTCCAGGAAGTGGTCCAGCTGCAGCGAAAGGAAGTGCTGCTGGGAGGTGTCGGCCAGCCGCAGGGTGACACTGTTGGCCAGCATCTTGTCTGTGACGATGGCCACCCGGAGGAGGCAGTGGGCTGATACCATATGGAGTCCATCTGACAGCAAGAGAAGCCCATCGTTAGCTCCCTGTTACAACACAATAGAATAGTATAACATTTCTAAATACATCTATTTTCCTACAAATGTGAAGAGAGATATTCATTTTGTAATGGCTGTATACAACAGAAAATTGTTAGACAAAAAGTTCAACTGACCTAGGGTTTTTAAAAATACAGATACTATAATACTAACATGATATCTAATTTCAAAAAATGTTCCGAGCTTCATTATCAATGCATTTGATAATACAGAACATATCGGCGCATTCCTTACTTTAGTACAAAAAGAAAATTTAATTTTTGTGTCCTTCGTGTAAAAGACCAAGGCTTTGACAAACTGCTATTCACATTATAAAATATTGAATTGAATAAGATTTCCTGTTTTTTGTCATTTCTACTCGTAAAATTTTACACATTTACACTTGGGTCTGTGGCTTTCTGTCTGACCTCAGCATTGAAGGAACAGACACCACTGAGATTTCTACACACATTTACCAATGCATGGCCCAACACATGCATGCACGCACACACACACACACATAGAAGAACGGTATGGGGTGTTAAAAGGGTCAAAATTTAATCTATAATTCATACATTAATTTGTCAATTAATTACTATACTTATCTTTTTGCCAATCTTTTAATTTCATTTATCAAACAAACTCTTTTTGAAGGTTGTCGTTCATCTGAAGGAGCAGGTTTTGGCTTTCCGGTTTTGAGGCAATCAAATGTAGCAGGGCGGGTTTGATCAATGGTACTGTAATTATGAAGCAAGCCTTGCTGTGGTGGTATTTGAAGGCAAGGCTGGCAAGTAAACATTTTACTAGACTGTTTTTTCTGTGGTGCCTAGTGTAGCATTTTCTTGGACAACATTTTTTGTGACATTAAACTTGACACTAGGTTCTGTATAAAACCGCTCGGTACAGTTAACTACAGATGGCCAGCTTTCATTATACTAGCCGAATTGCACAGGCAGCCAGTTATGTATCAATGTTGTTCAGCACCTCAGAAAAATAGAAATGGTTGTCCAGGTAGCTTAGAAGTAGACTAAAGTAGATCTTTCAACCAGTGTTCAATTGTATAAATTAACGGGGTATATTCGACTTTATAACTGGGCATTATTGTGGCAAAACCTAACCGATTACTACTGGGTTGATTTGTTAGTTTATGTTATTTATGTCTATTTTCTATCAACCCTGTGTAACTGCGATACACGCAATGTTATTTTACTTTGATGAGAAATTAAGTGGTGGTGCAATACTGTAATGCAATAATTAACATTAGAATAAAAACAATATTATAAAAGTAAATGTAAGAAAACTGAAAACCTGCTCTAGTTTTTCCGAGTCTATATGCCAAGCTATCAAGCAGCTCATGAAAAATATTCCCAGCTAAACAGAAAGGGGTTGTAATCACCCCCGCACATGCGAGAAACCAGGCACATAATTCTAACAAAGACATCATGGTTTACTTTCACAGAATGCAATTTTACACTGCATTGACAACCATTTGTAAAATCACTAGTGCAAGGTGCTAACCTATATCAGACATTTCTGGCTGCGCGAATCAACTAGGACACAGACAGCTGGACCGCTTTGGAAAATACCTGCTGTTTCCCACAGGGGAGAAGCTAGTCAGCTTTTTGGCAGCTGACCTAATATGCGAAGGCACGTCAGACTAACAATACATCGAAAACAATAACGTAGGCCTGAAATGGTTAGTTTGAGAGCTAATGTGATAATGTTGTGTTCTTCGTCCGTTAGATGCTGGAATAAGGAGACACGGAATAATATGGAGGTTAAAAGCAGCTTTATTGCTCTGCCTGGTTAACACACACAGGCACTTCTGTCATGCACTTATAGCTATGCTTATAAGGACTGCAAGGCAGATCAGAGAGACATGACAGGAAGATAGAAGGAGGGGGGGGTTACTTTTAAACCAAGCACACAGACTTAGGGTACACAGACAACACAGATACAAAGTGAGCATTCAAACTAGCCCAAATACAACATTCCCCCACCACCTAAGACAACAACAACAACACAATAGAACAGTAAAATGAGGTAAGGTGCACCGCGGGGGGTGATGGGAAGACAATATGCAAGTTATAAAATAAGTCAAAGCACAATGGCGCGTCCATCTCAAGAACACATGCAGGAGAGGTCCGGGCATGGCCACCAGCACCGGCTGAGGATTGCGGTAATTATGAACACAATTTAACAGTCTGCGATCCCTCAGTAGGTGCTGGAAGTTTGGAAAGGAGCTGGGGAGGGAAAGGATGGCAAAACCAACAGGCTAACAGACAGGCGAACGGAGCCAGAAGAGTGAAAAGAAGCGAGTCGGCGCAGAGAAAGGGGGAGTGCCGACAGCGTCTTCGGGATTTAAGTTTATCAGCTGGTTTCTATTAGTTTGTTTTATTTGGGGTGAACCCGTGAGGGGGATCCCTGAAGAGCGTTGTGGTTTGTTTTAAAGGGAAATAAAGGACCGGCGAGAAAGCCAGAGAACCCGGAAGTGTTGCTTTCTGATTATTTTCGAGCTAAGCACATCGGCGTCCTACAGTGGTGCCGAAATCCGGGACTAATCAGACAACACAATGGTGCTGCAGCAGGTAGAGTCCCCTCACCTCAGCCAGGGGGCCAGCCCGCCACCATCCATCAAAATTGCCAAGATGGGAGCCGTCGATGACCCGGAAACCTTACTCAGCATGTTCGAGCGAACCGCTGCCGCCTGTCAGTGGCCCCAGCTGCAGTGGGCTCTGCGCCTGGGTGCCCTGTTGTACAAGCCGCCCAGGAAGTCCCGGCTGAGTCGGCTACGGACTACGATGCAGTTCGCCAAGTGATCATGAGTCAGGTTGGCTTGACGGCGGAGGCAACCCCACTGCATTGGTGCAGCGGCTGAAGGACTCCTGCACGCGATGGCTGCACTGTTTTTTGTTTGCCGCAGGACACGTCTCATTGGCTCCAATGCCACCGGCCGCCTTCCCCCTCTGAGGCTGTTCGGAGGGCAGAAGACCACCTATACGTCACAGCCGCTGGTGGGGGGAGACCACCCCTAGCAGTCGGCCATCCGATCCAGCCCAGAGCACGGGACCCAGCACCAGCCCCATCAGCGAGAGCTCCGGCTTGCCAGGAAGGCACCGAACGTACCACCGCAGCGGAGCTGCCTGGGGCCCAGAGACTTGCCCCCTCTTTTTCCCCACCCCGCAGATGGTCCCCTGTCATGGAGCTTGCAGCCAAGACGCCGAGGGACGGGTGCTGGAAGTATAGACAGCCGGGCCACCTCAGGTGGGAGTGCCCCCTTATGGAGGTCAACCTCTCCGGCCCGGCTCCCTCTTCCGGCCGCTCCTTCCTCGACATGGCGGACAAGTATCTGGTACCGGTGAGTGTACAGGGGGATACAGTCCGGGCGCTCCTGGACTCAGGGTGTTATCGCTCCCTAGTGCATCAGCGTCTGGTTCCGTTTAAGGCATTGGTTAGGGGCAAGGAGGTGGGGATTCGCTGTGTGCGCACGGTGACGTGCATTATTATCCAGTGCCGCAGGTGTCTTGTTCCGAGGGGCCAGAAGCATAGGATTGACTTTAGTGCACTTTTGAGGGAGGTCTATGCAGGTAGGACTCAGGGAAAATGGATAAGGCGAGAATTGTATAGACTTTGCAAGATACAACCGAATAAAACCAGTATCTACCACCCACAGACGGATGGGTCGGTGGAACGGATCGCAAATTGAAAAACATGTTGGCAAAGTTTATCCAGGATGATAACCAGAATTGGGACAAAATTATCGACCCCCTGTTGTTCGCCATACAGGAGGTTCCCCAGGCCTCCACAGGGTTTTCCCCCTTTGAGTTTTTGTATGGCAGGCAGCCACGGGGCGTGTTGGACCTCATTAAGGAAAAGTGGGAGGAGGGTCCAAGCCCCAGTAAGAACGTAGTGCAGTATGACATGGACTTCCGAGCAAAACTGCACTCTTTGGACCGACTAGCATGTGAAAATTTGCTCATGGCCCAAGGCAGACAGCGTGCGGCGTACAACAGGGGGACGCTCCTACGCCCTTTTAACCCGGGCGATAAGGTTCTGGACTTACTTCCCACGTCTAGTTCCAAATTGTTGGTGCAGTGGCAAGGGCCCTTTGAGGTCACGCGGGGCGTGGGGGAGGTTGACCATGAGGTAGTAGCGTTCTGACCGAGTGTTCGTGGCGATTAAAGCGGCTCTGTGTGGGGGACCTGTGCTTGTTAACCCTGACTTCTCCAAAGGCTTTGTGTTGCAGACGGACGCGTCGGAGCATGGCATGGGAGCTGTGCTGACCCAGGAGGTGGACGGGGTGGAGCATCCTGTCATCTATATCAGCAGGAAGCTCACCCCCAGGGAGGGTCATTACAGCACCATCGAACGGGGGTGTCTTGCCATCAAATGGGCTGTCCTGACCCTGTGGTTCTATCTCCTGGGAGTGCCGACAGCGTCTTTGGGATTTAAGTTTATCTAAGGGTTTCTGTTAGTTTATTTTAGTTTGTTTTGTTTGGGGTGAACCCGTGAGGGGGATCCCTAAAGAGCGTTTTGGTTTGTTTTAAAGGAAAATAAAGGAGAGAACCAGAAGTGTTGTTTTCCGATTATTTCCCAGCTAAGCACGTTAGCATGCTACAACATTCTTTAAGGAAAGGACAATAGTTAGGGGCTAGGACGTTACACTACCC
Organism: Hiodon tergisus; assembly: GCA_025775045.1. Taxonomy (NCBI): domain Eukaryota; kingdom Metazoa; phylum Chordata; class Actinopteri; order Hiodontiformes; family Hiodontidae; genus Hiodon; species Hiodon tergisus. The sequence goes on along the minus strand of JAOVYW010002913.1, from coordinate 4,777 downwards.
CCACCAATAGCCAGATGTCCCATTGGCCACCATATTGTAGTCTCTAGTCCCTGAGCCGAAGGGGTGGCCTTCGCACACGCCTACTGCGACAGAGGGGTGACGTTGTTCTGCCGTCTGACATCAGCCATGTGTTCATCTGCCTGGAGTCCAGGGGGAACCTGGCTGTCTGGTGTGGTGCTCCTTAGCGGATCTCCTTCCTCAGCCCCGGTTGTAGTACTGGTGTCATCCTCAGCCCCGTTCTTGGGCCGGTAAGGGGCCAGTCAATCCCTGTGGAGAACCACCACCCAGTTCTGGGTCTGCAACCTGACCCAATACTCAACCTCAGAGATGCGCTCCAGCACCTTGCAGGGGCCCTCCCACTCATTGGAAAGCTTGAGGCACAGGCCTTTCTTCTGCCAGGGGCAGAAAACCCAGACTGACTCCCCTCGTTGGATGTCCCGCCCACGGTACCGGTTGTTGTAAACTCTTTTTTGCCAGCATCCTGCCAGTGGTGTTGCCGGGCAAAGTTACGTGCCGTGGTCAGCCTCTGGTGTAGAAGGTGTTAATATCCAGGGCCCGCTGCCTCTGGGATCTCAGGTTCTGGTGTCTGGCCGAACACCAGATCCACGGGTGTGCGCAGCTCCCTCCCTAACATGAGAGCTGCTGGGGTGCAACCTGTGGTTTCATGATCGGCAGAACAGTACCCAGTAGGACCAAAGGAAGATGGAGGTCCCAGTCCTTCTGGTGGGCACTTGTCAGGATAGCCAGTGGTTTTTCTCATCATGTTCTCATCAGTTGAGTCTCATTGAAACGTACGACTAGCTAGTTGCTCTGAGGATGCAGAGGGGTTGTTCTGGTCTTATGAACCCCCAAAAGCCGACACACTCCCCGAAAGACCAATGCCTTAAAGTTCCGCCCCTGGTCGCTGTGGAGCTCCTCTGGCGCCCCAAAACGGCAGAACACCTTCGCTTCTCAGCAAAAGTGGTGGTGGCCTGGTCGGGCACTGCAAAAGCCTCAGGCCACTTCGTAAAATAGTCCATAGCCACTAGGACATCGCGGTTACCCGACTTTGTGAGGGGGAAGGGCCCTAGAATGTCTACAACCATCCTCTCCATTGGTGCCGCTACCTGGTATTGCTGAAGGGGGGCATGGGAGCTGTCCTGGGGGCCCTTCTTAGCAGTGCATGCATCACACCGGTAGACTTCTTCCTCGATGGACCAGCGGCAGCCAGGCCAATAAAAGTGGAGGCGGAGGCATTGCAGCATCTTTGACACACCAAAGTGCCCTGCCCCCACAGCCCCATGCACCAGGCGAAGCACGGCAGTCCGCAGGTTGGACGGTACAACACACTGCCACTGGATCAAATCGCGGCCCGGGTCTCTCCAAGCACGGTACAGCGCCCCATCACGAAGGGCCAGACTTTCCCACTGAGAGTGGTATGCCTTGACTTCTGGTTCAAGGGAAGAGATATGATCCCAGGCTGGCCGCTGCTTGGCTGTCACCCAGCCACGCACTGAAACAAGCCTCCTGAGCCTGCCCCAGCTCCTCCAGAGAGAACCAGGGCATCTCACCCCCGGCAGCAGCAGTTGCCCTTACCAGACCTGCAAGCCTTGTTGCTCCTCCTTCTCCTGGCGATCGCAGCGGCGGCAGGCCTCCGTCTCGCAGGGGCTGAGGATCTGGCTGGCTCGGTGTTGTATTTTTTAGGCATAGCCCTGCAGCACCTGGATCTACCTGGTTGTTTGTCCCTCTGGTACCCAAAACCGGAGGAGCCAGGTCAATGATCCATTGTCAGTCCGCAACAGGAACTGGACACCGTACAAATAGGGCCTGAAGTGCTGCAGGGGCTGCACCACAGCCAGGAGTTCTCACCGTGTCAAGCAGTAGTTTCTTTCTGTGTGACTGAGAGCCCTGCTTTAGTAAGCCACCACACGCTCTCCATCCGGGCCATCCTTGTAGAGTACAACCCCGATCCCCACATCACAGCTGTTAGTGTCCACGATAAAGGGACGCCGGGGGTCAGGGAAGGCCAGGTCAGGAGCCTGGGTCATGGAGCGCAGCCTTGGCAGGAATACTGAACAGCAGATCAGTATTACTGATTAGGTTGAGCGAGTTTAGGCGATATAATAGTAATAGATGAAGGATGATGTTTTTGTTTTGTGTTTTTAAAAAAACACATCTTCTGCTATCCTGTGACTATCCCTGTTCTATTTTAGATAAATAAAACCTGTTTGCATCAAATTGCAATTCATACGTATTTCTTCAATAATACCCACGCAACCCTATTCAAAACATGATTTTGCTCATTTGTGGGTACTTCTTTATTTTTTACGTTATTTTACAAGCAGCCAGATTGTCGCAATATTTTTAGAACTTCTATCCTCCCGCTTGAAACTACAGTGTACACAAGGTTGTTGTTACGTTAGCAAAGCGCTTTCATTGGGCGAAAAATTTTATGAAACAAAACAATTGATATGCTAGTGTTTTTACATACCAAACTTGCATAATGTGTTTCTTTTTCAACATGTTGTGTCATGTAAATTTGTTCATGTGACAACACAATTAAATAAGGAGCACAGTATTCAGGAAACAACTTAAGAAAAGGTTCAGTATTTTTGTAATGCTAAAAAAAGATCCGCAGTACTACAGACTTTTGTTTTAAGTGAATAGTGTCTGTTAACTATTTTTGCAAACAAGTTATTGACTTTAAAAGTAACTGAGTTTACTTTAAAAGAATGTTGCTGCACTTGTTCAGCAAACAGCAAAAATTCCAAGTAGGTTGAGGTGACAAGAATTATTAAGTTTTACATTGTTTTCCAAAAATTCAGGGGCAAATTTTGTACTCTTTTTGTTTCTGATTTTAGATAGAGACCATCATCAGAGTAAGACAACTAAACCAGTACTGGAGATAATGTTACATAATATCATCTACTATATAGTGTGTGTGCCTTTTCTGTACAAAAATGTATCGAAATTAACAGAATAATCGATTAATCAAAATAATGAATCATATTTGTGACGATTATTTAAATAATCGCTCAGCACATCTCTAAAGCACAAAGATTTAGGGTACACAGGCAATATGGTGGTTCCAATGGGTTAATAGGTTAGCTGACGGAATGTTGTCACTGCAATAAACATGGTCTGGTGTGCAATTATAATGTGGCTTGCTAGGTTATCTGATGGAATGTTGTAACTATAATAAACATGGTTTGGAAGGCACTCTGTTGCTGGAACTGCAACAAAACCACAGTTGTTTACCAATTCCAATAAACAGAACTACCCATTCCCCCACCACTTAACTGGCATCCCAAAACAACAACAACACAATATAACTGTAAAATGAGGTACGGTGCACTGCGGGGGCTGATGGGAAGACAATACAAGACTGCACTGAACAGTCAGGAAAGAACAATACTCAAGGGCTACGTTTTAATAAATTACCAGACTTAGCGTAACCAGTTGAGACATATCGGTCAAATAAACTGTACGAAATACACATTTTAGTTCATTTATTATATTTACAAGCCATAATATTGTTATTATTCGGTCCAAGAAATTAAAGGTGTGTTTTAAATACCTTACGCAGAAATAAAACTCTGATTCCTACCATGAAAACTAGGGGGAAAACTAGAACTGTGTGAACATATTTAGTGTAAAAAAGCTTTTTGACAGATTTTTTCAAACAACTGCGAGTGATTCATGGCTGGTTGAACTGATTCAAAGATTTGTTCTGAATCTTCGATTCAGGGCTCATACCTTCACTGGTTCTGAAATTCTGGGAAGGCTTTGCACCTATTAGTAGTCTTCACACTCACCACTCAAGTCAAGTAGAAGAAGGAACTCTATATAATTAGCTACCCTATGTAACACTCAATAATTTGCTTAGTGAGGGAGTGGGTCAAACTAATGAATCATTTAGTTTGAAGAAGTTATTTGCTGTGGATGGCCGGTGTTAGGCATTCCAAAGCAGCTGTCGGATTAGGCTACTTGGGAGAGGTACTGGGAATCAAACAAACGAAGCATTTGATAGAGTGAAAGCACCAGAATTGGGTTGACAATGCGACCATAGGTTAACAATGCGAACATAATTTGACATGGTACATGTGACAACATTGAAAAAAATGTGACATGTAATAGCAATAGCAATAAAACTTTGAATGTTTTCTGATTTCCAATAATGGGAACCCCATGCTCTGTAGGGATTATTTTTTATAGTGATGATTACCTTCAGAAATTTTGATATTCCAGCAGGTTTTAAAATGGTATAAAGACCCTTTAAACATCTCATTGCACAGGGGACCTTGGCTCTATGGTGACTAGGTGGATCTGTCCTACGTATAATCATTGCCTTTCATTGTAAACAGCACAGAGGTGCAAATCTGACGATTTCTTGCCAAGTATTTCTTTTGTACTTGAGCCATTTCCTTTGGGAAAGGGCAGCACAGAGCCTTCCACGTGTTTGGTGCCAGGCCTGCCTATCTGCAGCCATAACATGGAGCAACAAACACTGCAAACTGATCATCATTCCCCCTTTCTGAAACACTAATTTCACATTACAAAGGCACTGGGCCAGGCTCTTGTTTTCTCCTTCGGGCTTTCAGGCTAGTGATAAGAATATCAGCTGAAGTATCAGTGGTCATTCAGCAACATACCCCTGATTATCACACATATATATATATATATATACACACACACACACACACACACACACACACACACACACAAAAGTATTGGGCCACACCTCTTAATCATTGAATTCAGGTGTTTCATTCAGTCCCATTGCCACAGGTGTATAAAA
>JAOVYW010002910.1:0-14582 GCA_025775045.1 Hiodon tergisus | reverse complement strand
ATAATTATCTTATTGTTGCAGGGGTTAGTGCTTGCATGCAACATTACTTTATTTGCAATTGTTTAATAGTATTTAAGTATTTTTGTAACACTTAGCAACAGACATTAGTTTTAACTATTATTTTTCCAACAATAATAATCGCCTTTACTTTATACCAAAGTGGATGAGTTATATGGGCCACCTGTGAGGTTTTTACACAAAACAGTTTCTTTCCTAATTTGGGGTGTCTGCACACAATTTGTCTTTAACTGGACACTCTTTCACTCTCTTCAGTTTTCAAAATTAGCCTCGTCTCTGCTGGCGCTCATTAAAAGCTTTTACACACCAGGGTGTGGTTTGGTTTATTAGTCATCGACTTAAGGCATTAATTCACTCTGCTAAAGAAACCCCCGTTCTTAACGCAAATTATGTGCGCAAATTCATTGAAGTAATGAATACCAGACAGCCAACGACCCGAGCAAATACTGGCCCCTAAATGGATCAGCCCCAAAATTACCATTATCAATACAATGGTTCTTTAGTAAAACTTTTTGCTAGCAATAAGCTTTCGATGACAAAATGTAAATCCCTCAACAGTCCAGTTGGGCAGTTTGACAGTTAAACTAATCCAATCGGATACAAAAAGCACCAACAGGTTAAACAAACAAAACTGGCGAACCTTTACGTCCAGAACATAAGGCTCATGCAAACTCTCGCGTTACAGCAGTTTATACAGGCATCACATAATACATCACTAAACACATAGACCCTTTATTAAAATGCATCCATGTTTTGGAATTTTCCGTGACCCTCCTACAAACCACAAGCATTACTTTTTTAATCAGTTGGCGTTTCACAAACATCGCAGGTCCTCTCTGGGCTCAGTCTCCTCTCATCTCCATACCAGTTAGCCAATTACCATAGCATATGAGTGTTAAGAAAGTTAAAATCAGTTCATCATTGACAGTTTTGTCACTGGCAACGTCTCCAGTAGTCCATCAGTTCCTGCGGTTTTTCGGTTGCACGGTCCCTAGATCATGGCAGGTTGCTTCTGTTTCTGTGGGGATTGTGAGGCAGTTAGCCCCTGTGCTCCCGAGCACTGACTCTGTCGGTTGTCCACAGTCCCGCTTAGCCCCTGCACTTACCAATAGCGCGTCACTGGCTGTACTCTAAGACGTCTGAATTGTCAGGCTCCTAGTTTTAACAATTATTTTGAGGGCTCCAACGGTTGTAATTCAGTTGTTGAAAAGTCACAAAGCAAAGAAGGTTTAGAGCAACAGCCCCCTCTTGGTGCTCTCCTGTGTTTAGGAGGGGCCTGATTCTCTGAAAAAATCAATACAGTAAACACTCACAACACTAGCAATAGCAATACGAAAGAAAGAAATATAGGAAATAAGGAAAGAAATATGGCCATTTAAGGATTAATCAATTGGTTTCTTTGTTAATTTCCACCATTGCACTACTATTTTATACTAGCTACTATTCCAAACCAAATTACAAGGACAAAATCTAAATACTAAATCATTAAGTCACCATCAAGCTTATCTAGTATCTAGGAAAATAAGTCGATTTATTACAATGAGGAGGTTTAAGACTGTTTGTTTTGCTGATCGAAGGTCCTTTTCTCTTTTAAGAAGTGGGGGTATTTTTAATGGCTGCAACCAATTCCTCCAGCACAGAATGTCTTTCAATTTTTCCCCAGTCTTCAGGGATTCTGCCAAGACCTTCAAATTTTCTTCCAAACTTCTTTTCTAACTTCGACTTGTAAGTACAGACAAACCATTTCCAATAGAGTTCTTGAGAGTTGTCTGGAGAAATGCTCCATTTATCATAGGGGTGACCCGCAAGTTTGTATGTCTTAAAAGGGAACCATTCATCTTTAGAACGGAATTTCCCATCACTGCTAACTGAAGTGGTGCAAAAATCAACAGAAAATTGATCTGTGTTGTTATAATACATGCCACTCAAAGCTTCAGGACGATGAAATAGAACACTGTGGTCAGTATCGTGGTCAGGGGATAAATTAGTACAGATGGCTTTGCAGAAAGGGCACTGCTCCCAACACCCACTGAAATGCTGACACAGCGCTTCATGTGGTGACTTTCTGAACATTTCCACATCAAGACAAGACTCCCGGTTCTCTTTCTCAAAATTTTTCATCATCTCCTCAAGCGAAACGGCCAGCGTCTTTTTCAGGAACTGCAGATCACCGATGCTTTCCTTTTCAATGTGTCGCAAGCTGTCTTTGTCGAGCTCCATGTGCACCCCAAGACTTTTACAGAATTCATCCAGCCACATGGAAGCATCGCCGTGTTTATCTTCCACTACTTTAGTTACATTGTTGGTTTCTTTTACAATGAGTCTCATCAGATCATGAAGACATTCATTCAGCAATTCTGAGGGATTTTTATACTGTTTGCACTCTTCAACACATTTTTTTATAAACTTATCAAAGTAATTCTTTGGATGCTGAATATACTCCATGTAGGATTCAAAGTTCTCCTGCAGAGCGAGATGTTTCAGAATGTGTTTTTCCAGCTTGGATCGGTTACCATTAAAAGCTGGATTGTTAAATTTAATTTCCTCCGAAATCTTGATACTGGCTTTGTCATATATTGCCTGCTTGATCGCTGGTTTAAGGCATGTACAGATGACATGAACAAAGAATGTGACAGAAGTTGCTCCTTTACAAAACACCTTAAAATTCGAGAAGTACTCGTCCTTTTTGCTGTCAAGATACGTCTGCAGATTGTTTGCCGCGTTGAATGCTGTGTGCATCCTCCTAAACTTTTGAGCTGCTGCTCTGCATAAGTGGATAGACAGTTCAAATTTAAAGTCAGGTGTGAATTTTATTTTCTCTGGAGACTTCTCTTCATGTTCCTTAATGAGGCCTTCGATGTCTCTTAATATTTCATAGATAAAAGTTTCTTTGAAATCTGACTTCTTGGCTTCTTTTTCTAGAATATATGCATCAATCTTAGTACGTATTTCTTGTGTTATTCTATTACCAAGAGCCTTCAAAGATTTATTGTTCCAGAGTTTACTCAAAAAGTTTTGTGAGACATGTTTGTTGTAATCAAAATCAAATGTTTTATTGTTCTCTGTAATCTTATGAATGATTTCCTTCTCTTTTTTGAAGTAGTCCAGAAGAATGTTCTCAACAACCGCTTGTACATCAACATCTTTCTTAGGCGGGTTGTCTTTGCACACCCCGATTATCCATCTCACCCACAACTTGTCAAACTCGGCCTTCACTCTCTTTTCACTGGGTTTCTGTTCCTTTAGTTTTGAAGCCAGGTCTCTACTTATTTCAAGCAATTCTCTATCATAGCTTGATTTCTTTTCGTCTAGCTCAGATCGACTTGCCTTAAGTTTTAATAACTCACTGCCTAGCGTTTGAGTTTCTCCAATGAGGTCATTTTTCAGTGTTTCAAATCTGAGGAAAATGTTTCTCTTCCATTTAATTAGAAGGTCTGCTTGTTTGTCCTCACTGAAGTATTTGTCTATTGCAGCTGTCAGCTTTTTGTAGACCTCATCAAAAGACTTAATCAGATCTAATTTATTCACACATTGCTCCATGCCGCTCATGATTTTGTTCTGCAGAGTATTTTGTACTTCTAGTGCATGTTTTCTCATTTCCCATGTCCACTTCGAGTAATTGTCTTCTAGCTGGCTGTACACCATAATTTCCAAAGTGTTTCTAAAGCTGAAGACAAAGTTTTCCGATAACAGCGCATTCCAGAGATCACCAATGCGCACTTTAAACTCTGATAATGTGGAAAACTTACAGTTTGGCTGCCACTTTGCAATGGTGAGCAGCTTGGTTTTCAGGTCCTGGACATTATGGCTGTAGGTGGGGTTGGGAGGAGCCATAGGAGGATCTCCTTCCAGTAGATTCTTGAAGTAGAAAACCTGTGATTCCACGTCAAATTGAATTATTTCATCAAACCCACTAATTTTACGTCCTTCCTCTTTTGCAGCAATGCAGCTCATTTCATCCAATCTCTCCTGGAGGCGTCTTCTTCCTTCCAAATTTTTATCCCCGGCTGATGCTTCTGCAACATTTTGGTGCACAAAAATGCAGCTTGGATGAATGTCAACAGATTTCATTCTCAAGAAAGCCTGAACACAAATCTGAAGAATGTCTTGCATTTCCGATGGATTTTCTCCCATAATGTTGATCACAGTTGCATCGCCAATTCCAATGATGAAGGTAGCCAGCTCATTATCATGACTTAATGTGGTTTTGTTACTGAGCTCTGGTGATCGCAGCCCTTCTGTGTCCACAATGACGACATAGTCATAGCCAAGCTGACGCCTGATGTCTTCATTCACTTCTACTAACTGAACGAATGCTCCCCGTGTGCACCTCCCCGTACTCACTGCGAACTGAAGACCAAACATTGTGTTCAGTAGTGTGGACTTGCCAGAGCTTTGGATGCCAACTATAGAAATAACAAATATTTTTTTGTCTCCCAGCTTGCTAATTAGTCTGTCCAACACTGCCGTTATCCACAGCAGAGGTACATGGGCTGTGTCTCCATCCATCAGTTCCAAAGGGTGTCCTGAAATTAGCATTCCAGCTGCAATTTCTGGCAGAACAGAAACATTTTCTGTATTGTTTTCTGCTGCTGAGTGATCCGCTTCATACAGCTGACCGACTTCTCTCATAATATGCTGAAGTCCAAATGTAGCAGCGTCGATCTCATTAGAGATTTTGTTCAACTTGTTTTGCAGTTTATTTTCACCCTCTTTGTCACAATCCTTTTGTTTTTGTCTGAGTTCTGTCCATGTTGAGTGGTAGCAGTTTTCAAGCTTTGAAAGTCTGTCTGTGGTGAATTCATCAAGGTATATCCTTAGCCAGTGCAGCATGTACAATTTGGTATCTCCTGACTGTGCAGAGGAAGATAAGCACTCTATGAAGGATCTCATGAAGTCATTAAGAGGTAAAGCTTTTTCCACCTGTTTGTGGCGTATAGCTTTTTTAGCAGTTTGGATTTCTGCTTTTCTTACTTCAAGCGTTTTCTTTTCTGTGCTCTTAAGTCGATACAGCTCTTTATCATTTAAGCACCACTCGTGCCACAGCTTACCTTGTAAGGGTAAAACCTTTTCCTTAAATTCTGAAAATTTGAACTCTTTCAATAGGCTCAACAGAATCATGGCCTGGTTATCCCCCTCTTTGCATTTTTGATTGTCTTCATCCACTCTAAATTCAAGTTGTCTTGCTATTTCTAAACAATTTTGTAGGCTGGAGATCTTATTTTGGGAAGCAACACACCGTTTGATGTTAGATACAATTTCATCAGTCTGCTCAGCTTCATTCCTGTTCTTTAATGGTAATTTTACCTTTGTTTGATCTTTGCCAGATCTACATTTTTCCTTTCCAGCAAAGAGACAGATCAAGGGGACAGGAGATTCCAAGAGAGTCTTACACGCAATCTTAGCCTTTTCATCCAGTGGATCCTCCGATAGCAGAACTACATTGACAGAACTGACTTCCTGCAGAAACTGAAGCTGTTTTGGGTGTTTGCTAGCATCCCCATGAAGGTTCAAAAAAGCAACACAGTCATCAAATAGATCATCTACCTTCCCTCCTGCACAGTACCAAGCTATCTCCACAACCCCATCCATGAGCAAGCAGTCCGGAGTGCTGCCTCTGCAGTGTCGGTGGAAAAACACACTATGCTTATGCTTGCTAATCACTCTATTTAGGATTTGGGACTTTGAGACTGAAGAGGCTCCCAGCCTAAAGAAAGACACAACTGGCACTGGTGTATTAAACATTTCACAGCTCTTGTATTTCATAACACGTCCTTTCTCAAGAGGCTGCTTACTTTGCCATGACTTTTTAATGTGCCGCAAGGCCCAGAGAGGGAATTCCAATTCCTCAGTACAGGGTTCAGGTACAAGGAGGGGCAAGGCAAACTGACATGTGGAAAGTTTTGTAAAGATATACTGCCTCAAAAAGTCATTAGCACAATGGTAAACTGCCATGTGGATGTCCATTGGGTGAATGTGTGTCTTTCGACAGCAGACATCTTCCTCCAGTTCTTCGTCATCACTGAAAAAGTCATCAATGCTTTCTACATTATCACTAGAACACTGAACGTCAGATTTATTTACACAAAACAAATTCCTAACATTGTAGTCCAGCATCATGAGCTGGTAGAGATAATAAGAACATAATCTATCTTCAGTCACTGGCTGAATTGCATTTTGTGATAGGCTGTTTATAACAAGAACCTTATTTTTTGTCAGTTGATTAGGATACCACTTTTCTAACCCCAATTTCTGAAGCAAATTCTTGAATGCTGAGCCAGTTTCAGAAAGAATGTCCTCTGTCTCATGTGGAATTGAAGGTCGTTGATTGTGTGTTTGCTGTGCTTCTGAGAAAGACACTTCCCCACACAATTTAAAATCCTCAAACTCATTTAACTTTCCCTCAGTTTTGGCACCCATTTTGAAAGTCTCATCAATAATAGAGTTCAATTCTTCCTCAAGATTTTCCCAGTCCTTATACTTATGTGCATTACTGACTGTTGAGGAAACCGTGGTTGAAACGTTCCCCTTCATATGGGATTCAAAAGACTGCAGTCGTCTTTCTTTGTCTTCTGGCAAGACACGGTTTCCATCTCTGGATAGAGTCAAAGCCGTCAGCAATAAGTAGGCCTGAGCTCTTGATGCATTTTGTTCTTTCAAAACGGAGTATATCCCATAGGTTTTTTCCAACTCATCCTCTAGAAATTCAATTTCTTCCCATCTGAGTAGATGATTAAAGGTCTTATTTTGTGTGCTGTACCCCAAAACATCAATTACAGAAAGTATCAGCATTTCAAAGTCTTCTTGGTTGTTCTCTCTTAATGTTTGTTTTAAGGAATTCAGAGAGGAGGTTATGACGAGTGTGGCTTTCTTCATTTCAGAAGCATCATTTGCCACTGTGGAATATTGCAACTGATTTTTAGTATGTTTTAAATATTTGATCAGTTCTGGAAAGTCAGAAATAGGGGGGACTTCATGCATCTCATCCTCACGCTGGTAAGCCCACTGAATTATTTCAGTTCTGTTTGGAAATGTTTTCACGTTGTATGGGGAAGGCTCCATAAGCAAACGCATTAACATCCTCAAGTTTGTTCCTGGACATTTTTGTTTTCTAGCGACTTCCACTAAGAAGTCTTGAAGAACCAGATTAGAGAGACAGGAGTTAATCCACACATTGTCGGATCCAGTTTCCTCTTTCAGTTTGATCTTGAATGCCAATAAACAATTCATATGTTCTTCGCATTTGGGTACAGTCCAGTCCTTAACTAACTGAATCATTTTCTCTGCCTCTATTATAGCTGAATGCACATTCTCCCCCCATATCAGCTCAAAAGTCCCATTAGTTGTCATTTGGTAAACTTCCATGAGTTTGTTGCTTAATTTGAAAGAGTCTTTGAACTCTTCTCTGTGAGCAGATTGGATAATTTCCCATACAGGAATGACGAGCGTTCCTCTGTCAACCACACTCCAGCTTCTGTTACTGGAGACAAGAGCAGACCTCCATTGCAGGTGATTGTCGGTTTCAGCTGGACCACCAGTTTTACTGACAGATAGCTTCACTTTACTAATGAGGGTTTCATTGTATGTCCCGGTGAAACGTCCTTTTAATTGTGATAAAGACATGCTTAATCCAGCAGAACACATCAAGGAAGGTCCACTGTATCCAGCACCAACGTAGACATTCAGAGCATCAGACATCAGGCTCTTCGTCTCGCTGAGCTCATTGCTCTTGAAGCCCTCAGCGGATGCATTCCACCAGAACATTCCACCAAAGTGCAGAGGACCCTGATTAGCATGCGAACCAAATCTTTCATAGAATGCAGTAACCATCTTTGTCAACGTGACAGAATCTTGGTCATCAGCGTTCAACAAGATGGTTTCTATCTGTTTAAGCTCCTTCACAGCAGCTGTTGATAGCTTCAGTTTGTCTTTCTCAATGAAACTGGATGCCAGCGGTATGTAGTTGTACTTGGTACTTGCTATAAAAGAGTGTTTAGCTGAGATTTTGCTGGATTGATCCAGTTCTGTAGACTGTGTTTTTTCTGTCGTGTTCTCCAATGTGAAAACCCCTAAATTGGCTTTCAACGAGGAGCTGATGCTGAAGCCAACCTTCTCAATGACCTTCTGAAAAAACATTTGGGATCTACAAGATGAAAATTCCTTCTGCTGGTAAGTGGAACTGTGCACAGGCCCGCAAAGTGTGAATGATTCGGGAACCTGGATGAGCTGTTCCCTTTTCTTCACCAGGTCACTCAGATTCCCAGTTTGATACAATCCCTCCAGAGCTAGACCTCCGGAGGCAAACCTCAAAACCTCTTCATCAGACATGGAGTCATTTACGGAAAGCAAGGAAGTCTCTAAACTGTCAAGCTGCTGGTGCCACTTCTCTATCATATCTGCCAGAGTTTGACCCGTAGACACCCAGCTCTCCTTGGGCACGTCAAGGGCCAAGCGCATCTTTTCTTCAGTCTGTTTCACCTTTGCGTCATTTCGGTCTATGCCTCCTTTGTGCAGTTTTTCCAGCTCCGCGAGTGCCTGTCTCACCTGTTCCATCCTCTTTTTTTCAGACTCTAGCCTTTGCTCTTGCTTCATTGGGTCCAGTCGCCGTTGCTTTACCTTTACGGTTTGCTGCTGTTCCTTTTGGTCCAGCTTTTTCTTTCTATCCACAATTCCCAACAGCTTCTGCAGAGCCTTTTTTTCCCAATCTCTGCGAGCGTGTTTTTCCAGTGATTCATACTCTTCGTAACCTAAATACTGCAGTTGTGTTGAACTTACGATATTTAGTTCCGCTTTAAAAACCCTTGACCAATAAGTTACATCAAGAGCGACTTCCTGAAGTGCTACGGAAACTGTTGCATCTGATTTTTCAGCAGTCTTTTCTTTTGTGCTCTTTGTTTCCTGCAGGATACAAAAGTCAAACAAAATGAAACACAGGAACAGTAATAATTGATCACTGGGTAACTGCAGAGACAACCTTCTTATTGTTAGTTAGAGTTGAGTCAAGACAGTCCAGGAGAAAGCATCACTAGAGACTTTTGTTTTACAGAAACACAAAATACTGTAAAATCATGGTCGGGACAATAGGTGCCTGGTCCTCAAATCCAAATAGCTGTATTTTAGTTGCATTTATTTAATGGTTTGTCTTAGAAGTAACATTTAAAAAGCAGTTAAGGTTTGTAGGTGATTGCACAACTTTTTTTATTTTTTCCATTGTTGCACACGAGACTTAATCCCCGTTTACGATTTGAAATGTAACTAATAGGCTCGTTAGGTCATTTGAAAATCAAAAACATTATTATTATTATTTTTTTTTTTTTAGATCCGCTAGATAATAAATGAATAAAAATCTCTGTGACCCAGGCAGGAAAGTTATTTTTAATAACTTCAATGAGTGCACGCTACCCGTGGCTAACATCTATCCCACAACTAAAACTACTGAGCGCTTTTATGGAGCATTAGGGATTTGATCATTTGAGGGGGCAGCTAAGTGCATCAAGATTCACTGCAACACCTGTGTCACTATGTAACGTCAGTCAATGTTATCACACAGCGTGTGACAGCACCAAAGTGGACAGCTTGCTAATTAAGCCCAGTCCGGTTGTCTTTAAATTTGGCAATGTTTTATTTTTTTAACCATTTCACCAGCTTGCTGTTTAGGGTGCAAAATGGAGAGCCCATTACCAGGATCCACAAAAGTCTGGACTGGTCCTGATTAAGGGCTGTGCGAATAAAGGAAATGAATCTGCTCCTTCTAAAAATTTAGATGTATAATGCATTTTCTTAGTTAAAAAATGTGTTTTTTTCCCTTAGTGTTGGACAGTAAGGCAGGAAACTGGCAGTGAAAAATAAACAGTAAATCAAGCAAAGAAACCTATTTTGCTAGTTTGTTTGTCTGTCTGACTCAGTAACTGTTCCTCAGTAACTGAGGTCAGTCGCCTCATTGGAAGAACTGATGCTGAGAGATATGGCAAGCATGTGGAGAAGCTCTCCCTGTGTATTACCTTGTGAGAGTCAGCATTATCATGTTCCTCTCCTGGTTTGGTCTCCATTTCCTCCATAGGTCCAGAGTTCATCCACGGTTACTAGTAATAAAAAAACAGCTTGCCTTAGTGACACTAGGACCCTGTAATATGTTACTGTACAACACTTTATAATTAAAGATTAGGGTGACCATTATGGTACACAAGTGTAACAAAACAAGAGGAAAAATTAATTATCTTTCTTCTTTACAAAATAAGGTTGTGCCTTTGCTAATTCTTAGACTGATCAATATTGCAGAAGTAGTGAACAACTGATTATGTTTGCAATGCACAGCAATTAACCAATAATTTACTTTAATTTATTTCTATTTGTGGCCACTTAAAATGTGAAACCTTGTAAAACATATAGGTGGACAGAAATGTAAGTCTGTCTCAAGCATGCTGTGGTTCAAAATGTAAATAACTTCCAAAGAGTTAATTTAAAAAATGATATTTAGCCATTTACTGTCCTATGTTGGACTGAGTCAGAAATGTTCCGGTTCTGAAAAGTCGTAAATCCCAGCTCCACATTTATTTCTGCCAAAAAGCAGAGAAAATCTAGCTAGCTTACATAGGAGCTAAATTCTCCCAGAGATGTACTTATTGCCAGGATCCACAAAAGTCTAGACTGGTCCTGATAAAGGGCTGTGCGAATAAAGGAAATTAATATGCATTTTTTTTGCTCAACGTCTTCAAGAAAAAACTGTGCGTTATTAGTTTAGTCAGAATGTGTTTGTATATTATTGTAACTTAGATGAAGATCAGACCACATTTTATGAGTAATAAATGCAGAAATCCAGGTAATTCCAAAGGGTTCACAAACTTTTTCTTGCAACTGTATATAAAAGTAATCAATTATTTATTGATTTAGCGCTTTTCACGTTTCCATGTCACAAAGACGCTTTACATACAGAGAAATACAATATGTAATAAGCTGAATTTCACAAGGTAGGGACACGCGGCACAGCTTTTATTATTTTAACAATAAAATTAATTTACAAGAAACCTTACCACGATGTTCCTTTAAATCCTGGTTTGTCATTCTAGGACTTTAGTTCTTTTCTCTCCAGTTTGGATATTTTTATCTATTCCAAAACCCATGAATAATAAACAATGCACGTTAATTTACAGCTCGTGGGTTATAACTGTCGCAGTGCGGAAGGTGTAAGTATATTGTTAAAATAACTGTTGCGTTTTAGAGGTAATACGGAAAAAGGAAACCGGATGTAGGAGGAGAGAGAATAAGATGGAGAAAGAATAAAGCCGCATGTTTGGACCTCTGTTTGGACGTGTACCCATAGTTATTGTCTGTAATCAGTCCCAGTGCCTTCAAAACTGTTCGGACCCCTGCATAACGTTTGAGTCCATTTGCAATTAAATCATGGCTTATACTTTAACCAGTCTGCCAGCAAATTTGAATTATATTTATATAAAATAAACCGAATCGAGAAAATTAATGTTGTCATTTATCCTGTCATTTAATGTTACTATTTAATGTAAGCTATTTAGCGTCCCCCAACCCGGGCGTGGCTATGTGACAACGTGTGACCTTCAATAACGGTTAGCAGAGAAACACTAGGCTGACTTTCGGTTCTTCTTTTTTATTCCAAAATTTCAATTACTCCCTGTATCGCAAAATTAAGCAAATAACGAAAATGAATGTTTTGATTTATATTGTTGATGTTCTAAACATGTTTTTATATTTATTGATGTCACGTAAAAAAAAAAAAAATTACGCGGTGATTGGCGGCATTTGCAGTACCTCTATGTAAATGAAACAAAAAACAGCTAAGATCGCCTCGTATGAAAAAAATACTTCGTAAGTAGGAGATCCTCGATAGCTCATTCGACACAGACGTAAAAATTGTAAATGTTTTTGTTGTAAACACAATTGTAAACTTTAACTAAACTCGTTTTCGTTTGAATTGTTCTCCGAAATAAAACGACGGAGGCACTTTTTTTGCCGTGTCTGCGAGTTCGCTTCACTAGCAATGCGTCTAGCATACACTACAGTACTTAATGCATATAAAAGATGACTCACCAGGTTGTCTTTCCAGCCTTCTGCAGTTCACAAGGAGTTCTGGGTGCGTCTTAAATAGCATCGACTTACTTAGCCACCCCTCCTCCTGGTGCGAGAGAGCATAGTGAAACCTGATTAACATATTTCCAGGAAATGGCCTCTTTGAAGAGAAGAGCACTGAAATATCAAAGTGAAACTGAAACTTCTTCTTTATTAATTATCTACGTGTACGAGAGGTACTCTGAATGGAAGTGAAGATCCTTGAACATTTTATCATTGACCTTGAAAACCTAATGTATGGACTGACCATTCTTTCTTTTAAATTTGTATTTTATGCAAACAAATCTCTGCATGAAATCACTTAAATATCACTGCATTACGGTTCAACTATTCTGGTGAAAAAACTTTGTGTTCTGAATTCTTTTGTCCCACACTGCATGAACCTCCTGCTATGCCATTCAAACGGAGATGCCACAGTCAGCTGAACCTAATCCTCACCGGGCACTGCTGCATCACCAGCCTCACCATAAAACCACTCTGCCTCTCTGACCACCACCACATCTTGTTTTCTCTATCTGCCACATCTCTTTTTCCGCTGTCTCTATCCATGGTGACAAATTTAGCCACAGGTTTTGGCGGGAACAACACTGTGGCACACAGTTGGCAGCCACACCCTCAGGCCCGGGGAGAAAGTATTGTGGACAGCAGAATTGTGACGGGGACCCTCTAGTGAGAGCTTGCTGAGCAGCCGAGTGTGGTTTCACTGATGATAATCACATGATGATTGGGGAGGGAAAAGAACAAAAGCCGGCAGAAAGAAGGAGAAGAGGTCGGCACCGGGGAAGCTACAGGTGAGTGCAAAGCTAAGGTAGCGAGTGCCGATGGTGGAAAACTTGTGCTCTGTCTTTACAGCTCCAGCGAGGGGACTGGCGGCGAGTGAAACCCCGAAATCTCCCCCAGAACGAGGAGGACGAGACTCCTGCATTTCCTACGACTAATTGTCACGATTTTATGCCCCGATCCGGGAGGAATTTCCGTTGTGTTCTTCTTTGCTTTTTGCCCCGATCCAGGAGAAATTTCTTTGGAATTTTTTCGTGGCTTTATACCCTAAACCGGGAAGACTTTTGTGTTGCGTTTTACGGCACGAGGGTGCCGAATAAAGACCCGGACTCGAATAACGAGCGGACTAGATCATTTCCTGTGTGCTTTCCTCTCTCTGTTGCGTGCGGCGCAGCCAGTACGCCCCGTGGTTGTCACACAAGATGTAAATTCTGTATGTATTTTCAAGGGGAGTGCAATAGTCAAATTGTTAATATTAATCCAGGGTTCACAAACTATCAGGAGGTCATCCAAAAAAAAAAACAGGGTTATCCAAACAGTCCTGGGCCATACACAATAATAATTGAGAAATCAAAAGAATCTATCACTACCTCTGCACTTTAACTCCTTCTCCCCTCTCACCATGGTGCTGTCTGTTTTACTCCTTTTATAGGGCTAGTATTTACCCTTGATCACATACAGGAGTGCGGACATAAACCTAAGAAGGGTGATAATTTTGTGAAGTGTAGTCCTATTCAGACCTCCATTTTGTGAAAGGACACAGTGCTAACAAAATCTCTGCTCTCACATATCTCCGGTTCAGGGCACTGCCCCGAGGTTTATCACATTTCCTCCCCCCCACCATTGCCCTCACAGGTCAAGCGACAGCATCAAAAAAAGAATGGACACAGGACAAGTCATCTGCATTCCCCATGTCTTCTCCAGTGCTATGTTTGAGCGTGAAAGTGAAAGGCTGCAAACTCAACCACATCACCCTGTCATTTTTGTCCTTGGACGTGTGCATCCAGGTAAGGGGAGCATGGTCACTGAACAGGGTATATTTACAACCCAACAAGCAACATTGTAAGCTCTTCAAAGACAATTTGATCGCCTTTTCCACAGTTGCGTAGTTGTTTTCATGGAGTTCCTGCTTGTGGCTTAAAAATTGAGTGTGGTGAAACCCTTTCAACATGTGGAGGTGTTGTTTTGCATCCACTTGAACTGTCAAAAGTGATGACAGCCATCCTGCTTATCTGTGCTGTGACATTAATTGGAAATTTGTTATTTCGTCCAATGATTCCTTTGTGACTGTTTTCTAACTTGCGCCAAAACCTTATCTGTTTCTTTGTTTCTCGTAATTTTATTGATTTACTTTGACTCGTCCCATTCTAGTTTTGCTGAAAAAAATAACTTTGTCACAACCGTGTAAAATGCCAAGATGATTTTTTTATGACTATCAAAGATAGTTGATGTTACCACAGTCACCTATATTTTTATTTTCTATATTTATTTTCATGTCTATGACCCCTCAGCTGTGTTGTTCCTTTCATAAGATGGAGAAGGTGATAATTGAGTTGATAATTGAGGTGATAATTGAGCTGATAATTGAGCTGATAATTGAGTTGATAATTGAGTTGATAATTGAGTTTATAATTGAGTTGATAATTGAGGTGATAATTGAGCTGATAATTGAGCTGATAATTGAG
>JAOVYW010002909.1:0-14584 GCA_025775045.1 Hiodon tergisus | reverse complement strand
TATATATATAGAGAGAGAGAGAGAGAGAGAGAGAGAGAGAGAGAGAGAGAGAATTTGCGTCTTGGTGTGCTCTCCACCAGTCTTTCACATTGCTGTTGGGTGACTTTATATCCCCCCTGGCACAAAAATTCAGCAGCTTGACTTTGTTTGATGGCTTGTGAGCATCCATCTTCTTCTTGATCACATTCCAGAGGTTTTCAATGGGGATCAGGTCTGGAGATTGAGCTGGCCCTGACAGGGTCTTGATCTGTTGGTCCTCCATCCACACTTGGATTGAACGGCTATGTGGCATGGCGTAAAAACAATCCTCAGAGTTGGGGAACATTGTCAGAGCAGAAGGAAGTTTTTTTTTTTTTCCCAGGATAATCTTTTACTTGGCTTGATTCATGCGTCCTTCACAAAGACGAATCTGCCCGATTCCAGCCTTGCTGAAGCTCCCCCGATTATCACCGATCCACCACCAAATTTCACAGTGGGTGCAAAACACTGTGGCCCTTATGCCTCTCCAACTGACCAGGTGTTGGGCAAAGCTCAAAATTGGACTCATCGGAGAAGATGACCTTACTCCAGTCCTAACACTGGCTCTTCTTTGCCTCTCAATGATGAATGACTTCAGCCCTGCCCCTAGGAGCCTCTTTCGAAATGTCCTTCACCCCAGCTTCCTTTTGGCAATCAGCAGGCAGAAACTGTTCGGATGTCTGGATTTCCAGTCATACAGTAACGGGTGGGAAACCTTACCCAACACACAATCTCAAATACATAAAAACAATGACAATAATTTTTTTTTACAAAAAATTGATTTTCAACTGCATGACTGAAAACCTTATTGGCTATAGGCGAATTGAGTGAGATGCTGGAAAATCTCAGTGCTTAACAAAAATATCAATAAAATTTGTTTTTTAACTGAGCATTAGCCAATGTTATTACGAACTCCTAAGTTCAAGTCCAACAGATTCAGATTCGTGATGGGGAGTACTGAGCAACAGTAGACTGAGCAGGGCCTGGAGTAGAATTGGTTCAAATTGGCATTGGTTGTTCTTGGCTACCATTTAACAGTGTCCTCTTTCTAAACCCGCTGTTGGCTATCACTAATCTTGGAGGGATGAACCCATCATCCAGTCGGCATTTTACAGAGCTGTGAATCCTGCTGTGTAAACCATTGAACGGTTGGTGGGTTAGAGTAGCTTCCTTTATACCCTACGGGTTTGTGCCAGTATAGCCAAGACTGAATACATCATTTTTTTTAAACAAAAGTAATGTTATTAAGCATTTGAATGGGTTTAATTTTTGCTAATATTTTAGAAAGGGAGGTTACAATGAATTTTCCCTAAGTTCTAGGGTTGCTGTATAAGTTTTCCTGAAGTGACATTCTCCCCCCCTCCCCTCCCTGCCAGTCTAAAATAAATTAACGTTTTTATTGTAGGGGTTAAACTATGCTGAGATTGTATCATTACTGGAAGTTCCACTAACTCTACATTCATCTAGTTTCTAGTTTATCGCATAATTGTTGTGGACACTTTATCTAATAAGCAGGGTTAGCACACTATTGTCACCAAACAGACATGCATTTAAAAATGACAGGTCTGAACTAACTGACCTACTAATTTAACTGTTTGTGTAGACATGTTTTCATTATAACCTATTTATTCCTTAAATTAGAAAATACATCTTGGAATGTTAAGTATAGAAGTATTTTATTCAAAAATCAGTGTTGAATGGGATCCAAAAATAAAAATTCTAAATGATCTGTTAAAAGTTAAGCTCAAGTTATCAATAGGAAAAATCCCTGCCAGTAGCCCATTTGTCTCCGGTGCATTTAATGTCATATCCACCCCTGTCTCCTCAACAAAGTAATCCTAAACAAAGAAATTGTCAAATGTGTTTAGCATGCTTATCATGGTGGTTGATGATAGTAACCATCAAAATGTCTGAATGCTTTTCTGTACAGTAAATATGCATAAAACAGTTTATACACTCACTTTTTTGGAGAGTATTTGTGGCAGCATTTTAGGACTCTATATATATAACAGAGCTAAACAGTCATTATCCTACTACCCTTATTATACATTTTAATTTTTTGAATTTCTAAACCCTTCATCAGAAAGCAATTTTCTGACAGTATATATATATATATATTCATTCAACTTATTTCTTCAATATATATTCAATTTTATTGAGTTATTGTAAGTGCTGAACAAAATGAATATAGAAAATCGAATAAGAAAGTATTAGTGAATCGTGAATTACTTTTTCAACCTTAAATTTAATTAAATTAGATTAAATTATTGCAAACTATTGCAAAATCCAGGCTTTACGACGAGAGATGTTTTTCGTTAATCTATAGATTATTAAATTGACAGCTACTCGTGAGTGAATTAATCATGGAGGAGTGTAGGGTTGGAGATTTCTTAAATTAGGAGCAAGACCATTTAAGACCATGTTAGGAGAAAACTTGAAATCAGCTTTGTCAACCAGTGAGTGGACACTAATATTTCAGTAATTTTCTAATCTTAGCATCAAGGTTCTGTACAACTGAGTGCTTGTATTTTAACAGAAGAACAATACAGTAGTCTGGTTTTGGCATAATTAAGGCATGGATAATTTTGGCCTCTTGTTGACATAGGTAAATGGAAACGATAGGACTGATCAGTTGTAATCCCCAGTTCTTAAACAAGTAAACTAGAAAGGCACAGCTCCCAATTGGCGCAATCGGTAAAGGTTCTCACTCGAGCATAGCCTATGAGCTGGATAAATAATAATCCAATTATTAAACCAGCCCATGTCATTGACTTATTATAATGGTATTATAATATTGGTGCAAAATTGCCATGGTGCTGCTCAGGCTGGGGTTGGTGGAGATCATCAAGGCTTTTCTTGTTGCTTGCCGTTGTATACTGTTGGTTTTTCAGAACCCTGCAGGCTGGCAGTGCTGTGAAGAGGGGCAAACCTCCTTCGATCTCTCGTGCAGGCTGTGACGGTGATTGGAAAGGACAACAAATCATACTTCCTGGTTCTCTCTGTATGTGGTGGCAGGATTTGTAGCAATGATTTGGGATTGTTTAGAACAATTTTAAATTCGGGAGAAAGCACAAATAAATTATAAACTGGGGATGTATATACATTAAAAATGGCTTTGTTGTAAATATGCCTGATTGGTGGAATTAAAACATAATATTTCAGTTGGTACACGTAGCATCAGTTAAACAATCTATAGCAAAATGTTACAACTATAATCTTGTCTTATAATCAAATTTGGGGAATGTGGTCCTTCAATGAAAGAAATTTTAATATTACTGATATTTAAATGTTTAAATATTATTGTTTGGTACAAGTTTTGTTTTGGGATTATGTGTGCCTTTGTCATCCCTCAAGCTTTGATAAAATTCGTTTCTGGGTCTTGAAAAAAAGGTTTAACATGCAGAAGTCACATATAATTTGAAATACATGGGAAATTCAACTCAAATGGCTCAAAGGAATAAGTTAGTTTTTCCAAACTTATTTGCCAGACTTTTACTATTTACAGTCAGGTCCATAAATTGACAAAGTTATTATTAGTTTAGTTGTCTACCACATTTTTCCAGCTTTAATTTGAGTGATAAATATGGAGATTCATTTTAGCATAAGTATCCATTAATGCCAGAATGACAACATTTAAATTTTATTGTATGAATCACTATGTATGTCACTATGATCTATTCCATTGGCACGACGTTTTGAAAGAAAGCTTTTTGACCTTAAATTACAAATGATTAAATTGATCAAAACTTTGGTCATAATAGATTGTTCACAATGGAAAGTGACTTCTTTAAACTTGAACCTAGTCAAAACATTATGTTATGTGAAGCTTTACAGTATTTCTAAATAAAATGAAATATCAGAAGCTCGGAACAAACAAAATAACTACATATCATGTAAGTTAGCTTTATATTTGTTCTTGAAAATGAGAACTGGTTCAAATAAATAAATAAAGATAAAATAATATTTTAAAATTCATTTTAAAATTTGAAATTATTTATTTATTTTTTAAATTTGAATTTTTGTTTTGTTGTGTTTTCTCCCCATCAAGCACCCAGAGAGCTAATAGCAGATGCTGATGCCTGACGAGCCAAATACCCTGCCAATTCCATCCCAGGCTGTGTTCTGCCAATAGCCAACCATTGTGCTTACAAATCATAATCAAAAAATTATATGACCTGGATTCGGACCTCTAAAATCCAGGTCACAGGGTTTAGTTTTCTCTCAATAGAACTTCACAGTGCCAGAAAGGAGGGAGGAACACATCACTATAGATTTTTTTCTTCTTTTTTAACTTTTAAGATATTATTAATATACATTCTGGTACATTAGGACCTTTTGGAATAGTGATGCTATTTTTCCCCCCAAATACAATTATTATTGATATGTAATGTATTGTTTATAATAAAACAGATCTATAGCAACTTTGGGACAAAAAAAATCAAAACCACAGATGATTGGAGGTAGACTCCTTATTTATTTATTAAGTAGCAGGATCCCTGTCTTAAAAAGGAAAATTGATGCACTAAATACGATCAAAAAACAAGTCCAGGTTGGTGGACTCATGTAGGGCAACAACAAAATTGGAGACCCTATATGTAACTCCCTCCAGCTTTACTCTGTGATGATATTTGTCATTTAGACTTAATTATTACTTTAATATAAACATATTTTTTCATTCATAATTACGAGCATTTTGGAAACATGCAATCTTGTCTAGCATGTACATGTAGGAGTCACACTGTTGTTAACTAGAACAACACTTGGCAGGCCGAAGGACAGCAGACAGACGGACAAGTTACAATTATCTAGTGTGTCACCACTGTGTTGTTGCAGATCTGGTTCCATAGGCAGCCAGTAACCTGGAGTTAAACTTCCAAGATGTGTGTCTCAGCTAAAGCCCAAGACAAAAAGAAAGGAGCGTGTATTTCGGTGCCTGGAATTCAGATACGTACATGATCATGTGGGCATTCTCAATGTTTATTTGAGCTCTTAGAAAATTAGTTTGTTAATGTACTGTGCCAAATAACTGTGATTTTTTTGGGTCAATAATATATTATTGTTACACTTCGTATGATATTGCATTCAAATATAAAGGGGCATCTGAAAGGTTTGTGTGGACCCTATTAGTGTGTACATGTTTGTAGATGTAGATGTAGATGTGTCTGTGCCTGTGTATTTTGAGCAAATTTAATGAGGTGGTTTAGAGTTAACAAGTTAGAACAGGCCATGAGAAACAGGATGTTTTGAGACTGTCAAGAGAATGGTGTAGATGAAAGGGCTGGGTGGAGAAAATATCACAGATTCTTCAGAGCAGACAGACAGTCTGTTACCCTAGCTCCAATATTGTCTGGCAGCTGCTTGGAACACACCTCCTCTCCACACCCCTTTTTGGTGGATAACACATCAATCCTTTTTCTTCAGATAAGAATATATTTTTCCCCATCTTTCTAATAACTTTAAAAACATCCATTGGATAGGCGATCTTATAATATATGTAGGTTGTTTATAAAATCTTCTAAAATGAACATTTAAACACAACATTTCTAATTGTCTTGAAGATGAAAGTTTAAGGATTATTCAAATTCAAAAATGAAAATATATTTTTATGATTTACAAAAGCTTTTATGAAACTCAAGCCATACTATCATTCTCACCAAATAATCTCAGGTTATCCACCAGTGAAAAGAGTTTTAGAGCTATCTTTAAAAATTCAGCCTGAATAAGAGACTTTAGGCTTTAGGAGATATTTAGGCTCTCTGTATCCCTGCCCAACTTTTTTATTTATCTGTCTCTTCTTGCATCACTCTCGCTATCTATCTCTCTCTCTCTCTCTCTCTCTTTCTCCCTGAGCATATTTAAGTGAAATATTAAGTCTCTGAATTTCAAGTCGTTAAAGTCATTCATTAGTCATGGAAAAAGCCCTTTTTACAATGCATTTGAATAGCATATTAAATCACTTAATAGAAATGAAGTTTGGCCTATTAGCATTACCAGTCATATGTGTCATGTATGCGTTTTTACACTCTTAAAGCAAACTGACATGTCTTTGAATTATTGGTAAGAGTTCTCTCCTTGATTGGCCTTTTACAACTTTTAAGATAGGTAGCCTTCTCCTCTTATCAACTTCCAGCAGCCGAAACCATCTCAATGTTTTACCCATTCTTCGCCAATTGTAAATCTAAGCAAATACAGATATGTAAAACCAGCCATACAGTATATACAATAAAATGTTGTAAAAATGCCTTTGTTTTTTACATGATATCTAATTGCTTTAATTGGGTAGCAATTTAAGATATTCTGCCACAACAACACAAATTTTAAAGGGCAAAAGTTTTTACATTTATAAGAAACTTTTGAGGTGAGTGATAAAGCACATTCAAAAAGTAAAAAACTTTACTCTTATGAAAGAACTAGCTCTCATCAAGGACAACATCCATGCTAGAGGTGGCAGTATAAGAGGTGGTTATACCTGATACACATTCTTATTTTCCTACACACTTTTTTGTGTTGACATACCACAGTCAAACGGTGGATGTGACCATTTCAAACAGAAGCTCCTCAGACATCACAAAATGGCTCAGCCCAAGCTCACTCACTCAGTTAGACTCTCATTCCCTCTAACTAGCCAGCGATCTTCTCCCAGTGCATCTCGAACGCACACTGGTATATAGTCTTGCAAGTTCCAAGTCCCAGGCAGAAAACAGACTGCAGCCTCATTTATTTACCACAATATGTTGAGATTATTCCAAAATAAAGCCTTGTATTACCCAATACATTTTAATTCAAAAGGGGAAGTTACTGTATTCTATACCTGTAGCGGATATTTGAATCCAGTTATTCCTCTGTTTTTCATATCAAATGTGCTATGTCCTATTCCTCATTCAATATAGGAAGTGTACAGTGAAATATAGATTTTGATTGCCACATCAGCTACCAAGCTACAGTTAGTGAGCTTTTAATGTTAAGAATCACAATATATTGAAGTCTATATTTAACTTTGAAGATGCCATTAGTAATAAGCTTTGTCAAGATCGCATAGTGTTAGGTAGCTGATTATATCTTAATGTTACTCAACATTAAGTGTGGGTTAGCTAGCTAATAATGATATGTTAACTAATTAAGTGATATATTTGAACCATTTATTGTTTTAAAATGAATTTGGACAGGAGAAAATAGCACAGAGGTTCACAAAGTAGCATTCTTTCCCAGCACTCTACTCCCTGTGTTTCTCCTACATCCAATCACAATGCTTAAAATTTAAACTGTCCTTCCCTCAATTAGATGCCCCAAAATAACTAGTAATAATAATCTGATATAACTGGCTACAGTGGGTAATCATTCCAGGTAACTGTCTGACCCATTTTTAGAAGTGAATCTTTATGAACAAATTCGGTTGTCATATTTAAGTGAAATACATTAATTTAATAATAGTAGTAATATTATAATAATTATGTAGTTGTTTGTGATCCTATGAATAAAGTCATATTTCACATGCATGTCTTGGACTATTTGAAGATTTAGCTAGCAAACTTTTGAATGTACTTGTCCTAAGCGAAAGGAGAGATGGGTGTGCTATTAAAGGAGCCCCCCCCCCCCAATCAGCAAATATATATTAATGGGGAATGTGGCAAGTTCTAGATAACTTTAACCACCTATTTGTGAGGGGTATATTGCTACCTCAAAGCTTTATCATGACTAGCTAACACTAGCAAGATAGTTCCACAAGAGGTTTCTGTGAGGAGGAATCATGACCAAAATGAAAGAAGTATGCAATAGCGACCACTAGTGCACGATACACTAAACTGACCAGGGAGAATTAGATTTAGCCTTCCTCCTGTAGCTAATATTTTGCCAATAATTTCAAATGTCAAGCAGCGCTGGATGCAGTGTGGAGTTTCATGTCAAATGGGTTAATGTAAAATTCAACAAATGCTGAATTAAAGCATGATCAGGGACTAAATTAACATATTAAGATGCACTAGAAGAAATATATATAAATTCAGAAATAGATTCCATGCTCCACAGTAATCCTTATTTGCAGTACATCCCAGGTGTATCTCTGTACTCTCAAATTCACAGTAGTCCTTTTGCTCTCATGGATACACCGAATACATCAGTACTAACGGAAGCAGTAGTGTGAATAGCTGACGACAAATGTGTTAAAATAACTTTTTAAAACTGGTGTTACAAATTCCCACCAGCACTTGATTCCTTTGCAAACATGTTTGTTATCATAGGCCCCAGCCACCACTGGTTTTCTAATAAGCTGCAGCTTCCCACAATACAAATTTTGCTGCTATATAATCATTAGTTTGTTAGCTAAAATAACTGCCAATATGTACACTTACTCAAAAATCGGTGTTTTTTCTTATTCCCTCAGACCGCTGAACAATAAAGCCAGAGTATAAAGACACCTGCTAAAAGTAGCTGTCATATGAGTTTACACAGGTGTTAAGAAAACAAAGTTTTAACTACAAATTAATTTAACTACTCATACATGAGTCAATGCAGGTAATGGTAGTTATGCATTGCAATGTATTACTTCATGTGAAGCGTAAGTAAATGTTACATGATACAGTCATACATGTTATTATAGGTAATCTCAGACATGCATGACCTGTTGTAGGAGTTAATGAAGGTCCCAAGAAAGATGAGACAAGTATCACAAAAGAGAGATAAATTAAATATTCCAATTCTGTGCCACCACCTCTTTTCCAGGTTTAAATTGTAGCATAACGTATTCATATCTTCAAAATTTCTGATATCACCCTACAGTTTCTTGCCTTTTTAACAAAACCCTTTTTTACACCCTTTGTAATTTAGGGTGTAATAGCAAATTGACATTTGATGATTTGTCAAGACTGGTGACATTATGATCTAGCAAATCTAGTATTCTATGCTATCTGACATACATAGCTATATCATGTTGCCATAACAATTTCCCTGTGGTGAGAAGGGAGGACAACAAATGGGTATAGTGCAGAAAACAAAAAAGTAAAAAAAAACTGTTTTAAAAAACAGTTTACTGAGGTGCTCAAGGGAAGGATTGAGGTGACGAGGATGGGTAGCAGTAACCAAACCCTTGAAGTGGAGGACGACGCCATCCAGGTAGGCCGCAACATATACTCCCGGTGCAATGCAGAACCATCAAGCATTGGAAGTTCACTGGTTCTCTATGATGGCGAAGGAAAGAATGCGGTACTGCCAAAGGCTACCTGAGGTGCTAAAGGCCATCTTCTCTCAAGCTGAGGGGGAGAGAGTAACTTGCCAATAGGCTTTTGTTAAATCCAGGAAGGATCTGCCTTTCCTAGGCATTCCATTCGTTCATCCATCTGTGTTGGAGTGTTGGGGCAGGGTAGCAGCTCCTATTACATTACCATTCATTGTTGGTGCAGTAGCGCTCATTTTATTTATCAGTCTCGTTTTATCCTTTTCTTATTATCTCTGAAGGCATAAGTTCTTGGAATAGTAGTAAAAGATGACATTAATCAAATATTTAAGTGAAAACAACCAAACCTGATAAAAATATAAAGAATTTATCAACAGGGTGGTTCACAAACATCAGAGAAGACAACACACAATGGCAAAATGGTGGACAAAGGAACTATGATGAATATAAAATGGTAGCGGTAGTTCTGAATTCAATTAATGACCACCACGTGGTGTGAGGAATTGGCCAGAACAAAGGAAAAAATGAAAACGGCGCATTTTCCTATGTTTGGAATAAAAGACTTTGAGATAAGTTTGTATCGAATGTTTTTGTGATGGACAGATTGTATACAAAAAAAAATCTGTTAAACTGATTGGAGATAAGAAGAGCAAAACTTTTTGAATCGACGAAAGGTTAACACTTGGGTTATTTTGGGCTGGAACACTGTAGCTATTAGGCAGTGATGTGCGGTCAGGGTAGGCAGTGCCTCACCAAAAGAAATGTTGATATTACATGAGAGTTTTATTAATTCATCATTTATTTATATTCAATTTATTAATTGCATTTATTTAAAATATAGTAAGTATTTATACTCTTTTTTCCATGATTTGCTCCTAAAAAATACCGTTTCGTGCAGGAAATTCAAGGCCATGGTCCTTGAGGCAGAGGCTAGCTCTGCCTCTACAGTTTGGTCCATAGGCCACCAAAGTTTACGTAGATTTTTCGCATGCGCAGTCAGTTCTCATACTATATTGATTTATCGACGTTGAGGCAGAAACAAACCATGCCTCGTGTCACGTGATATCCACATCCTCTCACTCACTCCACGCTTCTTGGTAGCATCTAGTAGATAGCTCAACGGTTCTCAGCACGGATATTCAATACTTAAAAAGATTTTATCTTATCTTATGAAGAAAAAAAAAGGGAAACCATAAGCTAATAAGCTGTTTTGAAGTTTAAAGCTGTGCTGACACCGAGTTTGTTTTCTCTTTTTTTAATCATGGTGTGCGTTTGCGCATTTTGTAGGAGTGAATAAGCTTAGTTGTCGGTTCGCTGACAACAAGGCCCCCTCTCTCTCTTACACTGGGTTCCGACACAAAGATGTTTGTTAGTTGTAAAAGTCGTAAGATAGATGTGTCCATTAATTCGATTATTAGATTTGATTGTGCACTAGCCTCACATATGACTGACTTTGCTGTATTCCCTAGGCAGTGATGAGCACTGATGATGCTTGATATGAACTTGGGCTGCAACATTAACTGAATGTAGACATATATGCCACATTGATAGGTCACTGGCTACCCATGACAAGATTTCATCGCACGTTACTGTTATTAGGTTTGGGACGAGTATTCATCCTCAGGTTTCCGTCACCGCGTTCCGTTGCTTAGAAGAATAAACATAAATATTTATTTCCTTCTGAAGAAACATGCTGTCTGGAGTGAGTCGTTCCTGACACTAAGGGTTCGCTGCGTTTTTGGCGGTGCCTTGCACGGGTTGAAGAGATAAGTGAACAATTCGTCGCCAGCAACTCCTGTGGCTCCTGCCAGAGGACAATTCATCCAGCTTGTCTGGGACTAATTTAAATGTTTCCTTGCGTCCGGGAAAATCGTATCCACACAAGTTAACCAAAGCAGAACCACACATGTTGTATTGTATTACAGCGTAACGCTGTAAAATCTTAACACGAGTTCCCACTGTAATTGTTCGGATTCCTCCCCTATCCGGCTTTATCCCTAACTAGAGACAAAACAGGAACACTTACATACACTACATAGAACATACAGAATAGGAGGTGGTGATTCAAGGCGCGTCCCAAAAAATGTTGCAGACGTGCCACCAAGTTTTGAGCTCATGATCCAGTCCAAAACCAACACACCTACACTATGCGCTTTTCTGTATGTTGCAGGGCAGAATCCTGACCAGCGACCATTCTTGACGCCGTAGCAGCGCGTTGCTGCCACCTATTTGGCTGTTAATAGTTTTGTCTTATATCAACTCTGCATTCCAGTCTTTAGTAATCAGGAACTCAATCAAGAACGTGTATACACTTCCACAACGTTCGACTGGGTAAAGATATGTCATGAGAGAGTACATGGTTAGCACCAACACCCGCCAGGTGTTGGAAAGCGTTATCCCTGCCTGAAATAAAATATCACCTGCTATACAGGAAGAAGCAGTCTTTGAGGAGGAAATTATCAAATGCAGACCATTGCTCTATTTTGCCTTTTTTTTCTGTCAACAATATAACATTTGCAATTGTTTGATTGCATTGTCAGATGTGGGAGATAAAAAGTGATTAAAGTTTTATTAAGTGGCATGTTTAATGGTGATCTATGTGCTGAAACATTTAAGGACAGTAATTTGTTGTGGCATGCATTTTGTTCTTAATTAATTACACACAAAAAGTATATTAAAGAGCAGAAAGCATTTACTTGGATCCTTCAACAAGCAATGGAATGCCATACACACAAAAACATAAAAGTATGACAAAGAAAGTGTCATTTTCTGTGACATATGCTCAAGAAAGTTGCTACCGACCATGTTGGAGTAACCCTAAAACATACTGTAGACTTCACTTCCGATGGCCTCAATGCTGCAATGAATCAATCACACACACATGCAATTGATGTAATGTATCATACAAAATGTTGGACTTAACATGCAGTGCCTTGCAAAAGTATTCAGACTCCCCGATCAATTCTCTCATATTAATGAATTAATAATGGCATGTGGAAATTTTGTTCTGTTTGATTATTTAGTTTTTAATCCTGTTACTCAAAATAAATTTTTCTAAGGTGACATTGGTTTTATGGTGGGAAATATTTGTAAGATATTCTGTTCAGTGGTCACTCCCATTTTACACACATGAAAGAGTTTGCCCTAACGGCAACATAATTACCTCACCATTGGTCTTTATCTGTTGACCATCAACATTTCTGTAATATCTGGATATAAACCCTACCGCTGAAGGATCGTTGGTTAGACTTTGAATCTGAATGAAACTTAAGACCAAAGAGTATTCTACTGAAGTTAGACATTATTAATGAATACAAATAAATACATTTGGAAAATAGTACAAAATAATATCCAAGTACTTGGATATCTCAGTGAGCACAGTTGAACAGTTGCCAATACATGGTGCTATTATACTTTTAAAGGCACAGTGCTCCATTACATCAACTCGTTTACCAAACTTCAGTGTAGTGAATGTAAACAATCTGGAATAATAATAGAGTGCATGAAAGTTGAGACCACTTTTAAAGGGCTAACATTCGTTTTTTTGCATTATACCTGAATAGATTCACAATATGCTAAATTAAAATGAGATTTGGGCGGCACAAGGCTTAGTTTTGACAAACAGACTGAGGAAAGTGACACTCACATACACATATGCGCATGTGCAGGCATACTAATGAATGAACAAACTGCAGCAGGGGTAACCCAGCCTGGTCGATAAAATATTACAATAAAAAAGTAGCAATGTTTGTCGCAATGTTGTATTATATCCTTTTTAAATTATTGGATTTGGCAGAGAGGTCCAGAGAAGTTAGCAGAGACAGAAAACATGATTATGTTTTTTTATCACCTTATACCTATGTAGCTACGATACAGGATACTTACTAAGATACCCAAAAATGTAGAAAATCTTGGATCGGCATTAAGTTACAGCCTGATCCAACTTAGTTCCGTGTGGATAACATTTTTTCGTTTCTGTTTGTTGCCAATGCAGTTTAATGGGCTGAAGCTAAACATTCAGATCACTGTTTCCCCCAATACATTTTTACATTATGGAAAACTGAAAAACTTTCGCCTTAACCTCAACCATTATGTTCGATAATAGTTTCCTATGTATGTTTTTATGCTTTAAACATGAATTCTGTTATCCAAGCTAGCTAGATAAACGGATGTCTATCAAACTGACGTAACTGTCCTGTTTTTTAAATTTTTTATTAGCAATTGTTATAGCCAACATGGTAAATTATACATATAACTAGAAATTTATGGAAATGTTCCATACTAACTAAATCCGTAGGAGAAAAAAAAGTTTTTATATTAAACTTATCCGGTATCCTTATAAGGCCATATCATGAGAAAATATATATTTAACTGCATGAATGGAGCTGACCTGATTTATAATGTCTGACACATTTTGAGGAATAACTATGCAAGTATATTTTTTGTAACGTTAATGTGCTTAGTTGCGATGAATGTACATGTTTGGTGCTTTATTATTTAGTTTTAAAGTTAAAAACCTGTTTCTTTTGGTATTCCCTTATATATTTTTACTTCTTCGTTTAAATTAAAGAATTAATGACGAATAAAAGGAGTCAGGCATGCACAGGCGTGCTACAATCCAATATTATTATTATTACAGCAGTAAGGGAAAATGTATATGAAGTGAAATCACGCATAATGTGGCCATAACAAAATTCACAAGTCAACTGCAGCACGCCGCTCGTCCGTGGTTCAGACTTAACCGGCGGACAGGAAAAGCACTTTTTCAAAGGACGTTTTATTAAGAAACCAAAAGTCAACAAAAATAAACCACGCTTTAGGGATCCCCACTGGTTCTCCCGTAACATAACGAACGAAACCTTTTTTTTAAATTACATATTAACATTAAGTTTACTGACATAATTATTAACATTAATGTCCGTCTTTTGTCTTCACTTCTCTGGTCTCCGTCCCCCGCTTCCACTCTGTCTTTGTGCTGTAGTGTTCACCTTGTGATTGTGTTTTTTCTCTTCTGACCTCAAGTACCTACTAAGGGATGATATGCGGTTAATTCCTCATTAACCTCCCATCTTCAATAATATATGATGACTGACAAGATTCAGATTCAGATTGATCATTTACGGATTCGAAACACTGTGCCAACGAAGTTTCTGATTTCTGAGCAGCCACTAACTGGTCATGAGAAACAGGTAGATCTGTCTCAGGGACAGGACAGACCTCTACCTCATGTGGTACTTCACAGGCACCATCAAGTTCCTTAAGGGGCTCCTCTCGAGATGGAAAGGATGCCGATAATTCAACTACATCACCCAACTTCTTTTGTTGAGCCCGCGTTAACACACAAACAGGGAACACAGAGGAGTGCTGGTCACCAGGCTGGAAATTACCACTCACAGG
>JAOVYW010002908.1:0-14585 GCA_025775045.1 Hiodon tergisus | reverse complement strand
GGGCTGTTATTTGCGGGGGGGGGGGGGTAATAATTTTGTTATTACAAAAGCTAGAGCAGATAAAGCTGAACTGAAAAAAATGATTGAAAGCGACCTAAAAACAGGATGACTAGCCAAACACTGGGATTTGTCTTGGGGTGACCCCATCTGCAGCACACATGCACAACAACGCCCATATGACTCTCCTCCCAAACTGCTGCCAAATGAGTGCCGAGGGTCGCACAGGAAAACATGCAGGCCTAGACGTCCTCCCATGTCAGTATTTCCTGAGGTTTATGTCCAGGGTGAGGCCATGACTACCATGCTGCCAGTCCATTGACAGACCAAAACCGTTTTATATGGCCACTATAAGGCTTAAGAAAGTTGCCATGCAGAGTTGAACCACCTGCCAACCATTAAACCCATGGTAATAAGTCAATTTAATTGTGCGAGTCATACTGTGCGAGCCAGTACATTCATCTTGGGAGCATCTATGAAAAATCTTTTGTTCTTTAAATCTTTAAAGAACTTCTCTGAAACTTCCATGGTGGACCACACAACTGTGAGTGAAGACCACGAGGACCGCATTGATACTGCATCAACGTTGTTGTGGCAGTCTCACTGTTACGCCTCGTAGTCACGGCAGCCTCGTAGTCACGGCAGCCTCGTAGTCACGGCAGCCTCGTCAGCACCAAGTGCATACTGGATATTTATGCAGTTACTCCCCTTTCTAAGTCTGGGCACGGAGGTGTGTAGCCAGAAGTTCCCATCCCTTTCTATCACTCTGTAAGAAGACATCTCTACGTCTCAACGCCCAGACAGAAAACTGGTCCACTGGCTATCCGTATCGGATCCCGGGGAGTAAAGTGAGAGGTCGTAGCTCTACACGCACCCATCTGCTACCCATATGCAATCTGGAGGGAAACGATCCATTTCTATAGTTACTCTCACTTTAAGAGGCGATTTGTCGATGTCACTGCATCATACTGTGAGAAGAACATGGTGTTTCGAGGGTAGGAGCAATTGTGCTGGAAGGGTAACCAATAGGAACTAATCCGTATAACGGCCATTATCATCACACTAATTAAGCAGTGTTTCAACCCCACCAGCACCATTGTATTTTTTTATTACTGTTCTGGGAGAATGGATCAAGTGAGACCATTCTATGTTTTTCATTCTTTAGACGGAAATAGCCCATTTGTTTTTCTGTTTTTAAATACACGTCAATGAACCCCATTAATAACGATTGGGAAACCAACCTTCTTTTCTGCACCCATGCCTGAACGCAGACTTACAGCTGATCTTGCTGAACTTTGCAAATGTTTTTGGGGATTGTTGGCATGTCTACGTCCCAGGAAGGGTGAGGAACGCTCCACTTCATCTTGAGGGACAGCAGTTAATCCCAGTTACTTACTTTTTCATCCAGTCGGCGATATCGTTGGCCGTGGCTCCGTAGTTCTCATAATGGTACAGGAACTTCCCCTTCCTCAAGGACGAGAGGAAACGAAAACGGCCGTTAAACACTGGCGGCGTTAGTCTTTTCCGAGGAGCTCCAACATTCAACATCTGAACTTCTCAGTGTTTCTCAAGGGCCGTCTTCTTAAGAGTGGAAATTCTGACACAAGCGTTCACAAGCAGCTTCAGGCCTGGGCGTGATTTGTTCAGTTACTTCTCAGTGACCCTTAGCTCAATACAGTTCATATTTGCCAAGAAATCTTGTCTACTAATGGTATAACCCAGGGCTTGTGTCTGGCATATGTGAAGCATGTTACTCACGACTGATAGATATAGCCCCTTGTATATATATATATTAATATTTTGGAATATCTCCAGGACAAAGTATTTTATGTATCAAAATGATTTGCATGCCTTTATGTGGCGGGTCTAAGTGGCCCTCGCTGGGTTAGTGGGGATTCTTCTGCGCAACCTTGCCGAAACTTGCTTGGCCATGGTACAACCACAACAATAACGCAT
This sequence comes from Hiodon tergisus, assembly GCA_025775045.1. Taxonomy (NCBI): domain Eukaryota; kingdom Metazoa; phylum Chordata; class Actinopteri; order Hiodontiformes; family Hiodontidae; genus Hiodon; species Hiodon tergisus. Next base: position 12,632 of record JAOVYW010002908.1, on the reverse strand, counting down.
AGGGCCTTCTCCACATTTTTGGGAAAGAGCTTACAAATAAGAGGGGTTTTTTTTCTTCCAAATTTATACGGCGAGTGGTATTTTAATAGACCACGTAGGAATTGTTTAAACGAGAACAATTTGTTCTTGATTTAAAGATAGAAAACCAAAGCTGTCTAGCAATTTTAACAAAAAAAATAAAAAAAAAGGCTAAAAAATAAAAATCCCATGTATTTTCTATTCATTTTAATGGTTTACTTCTCAGTATCCAATAACACAACAAAATACTGCAATCCCAAACAGTATTCATCAGTGTGTGACTAAAATCTATAGCCTTATAATAGCTTCTTTATCTTCCTGAACTCCTTCTCCGTGGAATGAAATTAATCTCAGCTGGGGAGGAACATGTTACGGTGGAGCACTTCTAAAGGCTTTAAAGACGGAAAGTGCAGTAATCGGTATGCGTCACTGGTCAGCACACAGGAACGGTGCGGTAACCTGACTGAGGGGGGGGGAAACGGGCCTGTTCTCACATTGTTACAGATCTACCTTTGTGCTTGGGGCTGCTCCCATATTCCGAACACAGCTGAGGTTAATACGGGAAACCTCTTCATGTCCGGCGCTTTCTACAAACTGCGATACAAAGCACTAGAACGCAAAGCACTTATTTTCCTTCAAGCGAAAAGATCCTTGGTGCACAGAGACCATAACACACATCGCGTCTCTGCGTCTCAAATCAAAAAGTGCCGTATGCCCAGTGTGAGCTGGCGTGAAACCCAGAAACTCCACCGACACCACTCTCGGTTCTGAACGCCGTCTGAGTCGCCTGGATCCTGGCAGGCCTCTCTGAAAACCAATTCAGCCCTCGGGCAATACAGATGGGCCCCATTTCATTAGCAGGACCGTAATTAAAAAGCCCAGGCTGAGATCGAGGAACATTTAACACCAGGAAGGAGCTGATGAAACCCGCTGGCACGGGGACCCTGTAGCATCCCTACTGAAACCTCAGAAAACCCAGAGACACACACACAAACAAACGCCTTCGCTGGAGCCCGGTAAGGGCCTGGCTTTTCTGTTCTACCGATACAGTAAAGTAGAACAGCTCTCCAGACAGCTGCATCTGTTTCTGAATAAATAATTGCGTTATAAAGCACAGAGTTCCGCCCAGCCTGCTCAGTTGTAACCTCCCGCTTCAAACTGAATTCTTAATGATTCCACTCATTTTTCCCCCAAAAATAAACACAAACATTTTAAAGGCAAATAAACATTTTAGCAGCGACAGACTTTGTGGAGACCCTATTTATGTAGTGACCCCTTCCTCCAACATTTAATATTGATGGGGGGGGGGGGCGGGGTGGACTACTTAACAGAGAAGAGACTGACCCAAAGTAACAGAAGGTGGGGTAACCCTTGATGTTGAACTCTTGCTTGAGACCATCAAACTCAGTCGGATGTACGTTCATCCCCGCCAGCACCTAGGGCAAAGGAGAGGGAAGTGAAATAGGGGAGATTATAGCGAGGAAAGGGTACGGGGTTTGTCAACAGTGCAGACACACAGTGGTGAGAGAGAGCCTTTAGAATTGTCCTGCATTCCTGCATTAATGTGGCCTAAAACGACAACAGATCACCATCTGTCCTAATGGCTGACCCACACAGGAAAAAGTGTGTCATCCTCCATGTTCAATAACTGGTAGAACTCCCTCTAGCAGCAATTACTGCAACAAAATTGCTGCTAGAGGAACAAACGTTTCCTGGAATTGTCGACCTGTCCCGCAAACTTCTGACCCCTGGGAATCTCCTTTGATCGGTCTACAACATACACTACTTGTTGTGGTGAAGACCAGAATCGGATGGTGACGACCAAAGTTTGTTTTTTATATAGAACAGGGACACCCAAACACACTCCTGATTGTCACCCCATTGACTGAAACACTGGATTCTAATTACCCCCTTTATTAAGCCGATTAACCTAGAGGTTCAAACACTTTTTCCAGTAAATTCTGTTTGCATCAGAAGACACACACACACACACACACTCACCACACAGAGAACATTCTTTTGTTTGCCGGAATTCATTTAAAAAGCCAGGTTGCGGCAGAATTTCACATTTGGAACACTACATAAAAGGCTGTTTGGTGGTTGATACGAAAGCTTGTGTTCTTAAAACAAAGTGTTTATTACTCCTGACTTCGGTTTTCATTAATCTGCCCAGGAATGTTGTTACATTGGTCCGTGTGTGTCTATAATTCCATAAACATTATTTAGCCTAGCAACCTTTCCTTCTCACAATTTTCAGTCCGGCTTTTGAAGAACAGACTATAAACTGAAAAGACAAAGCCTATTCCCCGTTTCAAAGTATCTGATACGTTTGCGTGGGCACGCGCTTCTGAAGGTGAGCCAGTCAAAAAACCTAAAGATGAGCGCCTATACAGACGGGGAGATTTCATTAAAGGGATGGAACATAATGACCTCAATATCAGCGATTAAATCATGAAAGGTGGAACACTGCAAAATCATCACTGGTTCAGAATCATTTTAATCAACGTGTTAGCACCATAAATTGGCACCATTAGGCGAAATAATAAAGTAGACCCAAATGAAAACACTGCAGGGTATTTTTTTTTTTTAACAGCTGACGACATCTTTCTACCCACTTGGATACTTCGGTCTCCAAGAAGTTAACTTACATTAAACACTGTCTTCTGCATATTTCAATACAAAAAAGCAACAACAACAACAATAGCAATAACAATTAAAAAATGAGGTAGTAAATAAACAGCAGACAAAGTAACCAGGGATCACACTTACATATTTACCCTTTGTCGCAGTAGCAGCTTGTTGGAAAATGGGTTGCATTCTCTTACACACACTGCACCCTGCATGCAGGAGGGAGAGATGGGGAATCGTCTGACACAGTCGTTCATCAATTAGCTCTCTGCCAAGTACTAAGAATCACCGAAGTTAAAACGGACCGCAGTGTCTCTCCCAGTGAACGAAAAGGTCATAAAATTGACTTGCTCTAAACAAGGAGCACTGTGGGGAATTACCAGGTAATGTTTGTACATTTGTATTATTAATACGTTTGTATTAGATCGTTTTATTGTCCGAGCCAGACTCACAATTATATTTTGCTCATCTTTGTCCTCATAATCCCCTTCTGCATTAAACATCCGAGCAAACTGTCCAATGTAACATTACATAGCACGCTCTGCGCCTTGTTTTATTATAAAGGGAATATTCATCTTTACTTCAGAGTGCTCGTTGTACACAAACTCATTCCACAAGCCCTCATTAATATCCTGGAGAAATTAAAAAGGTGTTAAATAACATGCCTACAGGGGTGCTCCTGGTCACTCATCTGTATGGAGTACATTGGGTCCAGAATGCTGGGTTGTGCAGATGAGAGGCTGGTTTGGGAGACAATCCCGCTTACATGACTCCAGTAGCCGTCCTCCCATACATAAACTACACCAAAATACATACGGATAAAACCCTAAATATTCAGTTAAGGGCAAACCCCAATGGGGGTAGAGATTCCCTGGGTGTAGCAGGCCATCTCCCTAAGCAAGTCAAGCCCCGGGTGCTCGTTTTGCCCACCGACCGGCCCTGGTCCAAAAGCAGCCAGTCGCCGGAGCCAACCGGGAATGGAAGTAAAGGGGTTGGAAAGGGCGTGCAGAGACTCACACGGAGCGTAGAACATCATGAGAATAGGACGCTCCTCCTTCTTGAGCAGCCTCCTGAAGTCCTGAGTGAGGGAGAGAGGGCACTGCTGAGTCAACAAGAAGCTCTCTCTCTCTCTCTCTCTCGTGTCTGCGTGTGTCTCTCTCTCTCTCTCTCGTGTCTGCGTGTGTCTGTCTCTCTCTCTCTCTCTCTCTCTCTCTCTCTCGTGTCTGCGTGTGTCTCTCTCTCTCTCGTGTCTGCGTGTGTCTCTCTCTCTCTCGTGTCTGCGTGTGTCTCTCTCTCTCTCTCTCCCTCTCTCTCGTGTCTGCGTCTCTCTCTCTCTCTCTCTCTCTCTCTCGTGTCTGCGTGTGTCTCTCTCTCTCTCGTGTCTGTGTGTGTCTCTCTCTCTCTTTCTCTCTCTCTCTCGTGTCTGCGTGTGTCTCTCTCTCGTGTCTGCGTGTCTCTCTCTCTCTCTCTCGTGTCTGCGTGTCTCTCTCTCTCTCTCTCTCGTGTCTGCGTGTGTCTCTCTCTCTCTCTCTCTCGTGTCTGCGTGTGTCTCTCTCTCTTTCTCTCTCGTGTCTGCGTGTCTCTCTCTCTCTCTCTCGTGTCTGCGTGTCTCTCTCTCTCTCTTTCTCTCTCGTGTCTGCGTGTCTCTCTCTCTCTCTCTCTCGTGTCTGCGTGTGTCTCTCTCTCTCTCTCTCTCTCGTGTCTGCGTGTGTCTCTCTCTCTCTCTCGTGTCTGCGTGTCTCTCTCTCTCTCTCTCTCAGTGCTTGGGGTTAGGATAGAGAGCAGCACAATGAACACAAGCGTGTGAGCACGCAGACAGACACACAGTTTCTCTCATCTTTCTCTACAAAAGCTGACACGAGCTGAAAGGTGAGTGAAGTGCATCAGTTAGTGAAGAAAATGAAAAGTTCTGAAAGGTTTCCATTTAGACTTAATCCAAAGGATATAAAGTGCGGTGCTGTGTGTGTGTGTGTGTGTGTGTGTGCGTGCGTGCCTGCAGGACGGCTATCAGAAGCTGTACTTTGTCAGAGTTCATGTTTAGGATTTCCGCCTATCACCAGTTATGAAGGACTCTGAAACTTTATCAAATGGCAGGGAAACGGTGGTCCGGTGCACGGTTTCAAAGGTTCTCAATATGCAGACAATTGGTCACAGGTTTCTCAGCGGGCTTCTTTTGAAAACGTACCCATTGTGCTAAATGTGCCATGCAATAGAGTTATTAAAAAGTGTTCCCAGAGGGTTTGATTTTCTCCAGTTATTTACCAATTTTCCTACCCCATTACTGCCTTTCACATGGCTTTGTATTCTGAGAAACTGAGACTCAGCATTTGCCTGCACGACACTGAGCAAACTCTCAGTAATCACCAAACAGACAGAGAATACCAAGTCGCATCTTCAAAAGAAACTCAAAGGAGTCTCTGTTGTGTTTCAAGATTATTTTGATTGAGGACTGGCTAAAGTGATGCTGGTAAACACCGAGTTCTGTTGCTTGTGTCTCAGGGTCCAGATCGATAAATATTTATTTGCTTTGATATTTTAGAGAAGTTTATTTAGAGGGATTGTTATCTGCTGAAGCGGCAGGACTCTGCCACCTGCAGATGCAGTGATTTCTGTTTTCGCTTGTCCCGTGGCCCCAGCGTTGCGACTGGGACAGGGAGCAGCTTGTGACCGGGACGCGCGCCACCGTAGGGGAGCCGGGATGCATGATGGGAAGTTAACTGTGGCCTGAGAGCGGGACACAGTGTAAGCACGTAAAATCCTATGGTGTCCCAACAATGTGCACGAATGAGAGCGGACGGCATCAGCAATTCCGTCTCGCCGGCGATAAAAAACGGGTTTGGGATGCTACCTTTTTTGAACTGTATTTAGCAGATTGTTTTCTGTGCAAGACGGACACATGGCAGTGACATTAACGGTCAACTCACTTTCTCGCTCTCTACGTGTGTGACGTCTTTGGCTTCTGGATTCTCCTCCCACAAAGGCGCCCCCGTTGGGTCTTTCAAAAACGCTACCATGGACTGAAAATAAAAATAAAAATAAAAATCAATGAGCTTAAAGATTCCCCTGACACAAAGCCTGCCCAGACACTGACTCCACAGGAGTCTTTTCACAGCAACAACTCAGTGAGTGGCAAGTCTAATCATGACACGGAGAACGTTTTTTTACAGTGTCCTTTAACACTGTTAGAAGCAAACAAGTTTGTACGGAGTTCAGTCTTCAGAGACCCGATGGTCGCGTGCACACTTTTCGATTTTAACGTGAAAGGTTGACGTACAAGTCTATGAATTGACTGGCAGATGGATACTGATTGGCACAGTGTGAAGAAGAGAGAGAAGTGCGGATTAAATCAGGCAGCACTCAGCGCTAGGAGATCATCGGTAAGTAATGTGACTAAGTGACCATCGTTATTGAACTTATACGCCGTTAGCAGCAAGTAAAAAAGAGAAAAAGATTAACCACATTAATCTTGATAAGACCTGAAGCGACAGTCCGAGTCACTAATGGGGCACATACAACAAAACACGTGTCCTGTTGGACCACTCATTTTTACAATCATTTCTAAAAGCAAACGTAATCCCGTTTACGGTAAACCAAGGTTAAGCACATTGACAAGGGACAGTATAAATAAGACACATTAAGGGAATGCAGTGATTTGTTTAGAGCTTCTTAGCATGATAAAAGATGAGATAAAAAAAAAGACTTTCCAGCAGGGTAGCGTTTGCTAGAACAAGTAGACTAAATTATTTCTACTCAGCATTCAGTTCCCAAAGCCAGCCACTAATGGCTTCTGTTCAATTGTAAATCGTTAATAAGCCCGTTTGATTAACAGTCTCGCTTAGCTAAGAACCCCGCTGGATTAGACACTGCCTAGAACAAAAAACAACCATAGAAGCTCAAATGACAAGAAAAAAACGAGACTGTTTATTACTGAAGTTTCCTAGTCTTAACACAACAGCTAAAGATAATGACACCACTGATTTTTCAGTCAAGTTAGCTGGCGTCTAAGGCGTCACGCCGCACAGGTTTCCAGAACTTTGGGCATTCGCCGATTTCTGGAAGAAGGCGATTTAAAAATAAATAAATTACCTTTAATGTTGCAGGCCGGTCGTATTCCGTATGGAAAGTCCCATCCCTGAGCATAAAAACCGACATGTTAGCTATGTCGCTTTGCATTCAGGCTTAGAAGCGCAAAGGTCAGTGAGAAGTTTACCTACTTACTTATAATGCAGGATCTCCACCTGACCGTCTTTTGAACCGGGGTCCACCTTCAATTTCTTGCAGAGTTTCCGTACTTCAGAATCCCTGAGAAAGTGAAAAAACGTTGAAGCGCCGAAGACAAAACCAGGATGTAAATAAAATTTACATCGTTACAACCGTTATGACAGATTTGACCAGGAGATTATAGTTTCGGGGACAGGGGATACGTTATTACTTTGGAGCAGCAAAACCCTACAGTCTCAACGCTGCGGCAGAAACAACCCAGCCTGTTGCGTCGAAGGAAAAAAAATACAGATAAACCTCACAGACATTTCCTACTAAAGGTTGGAAATTCCCTCTCTCAGCCTGAACCCGTAAGTCGTGAGCCTGGTAGAACTGCCGCCCGTCTCCTCTACGGCAACCGGGCCCGATATCCACTTCCGAACACTTTGATGTCATCACCATGGGACGCCCAGGGGTTACCCGAGAAAGGGCATGAGCCCATTTTGCTCACTCATAGGCTGCGGGACAACGCAAAGCCGGCCGGCCATGGGAACTGAAGTGGTGTGTGTTTGAAGAGTGTGGCGTTCGTCACATCCTTAATCACGCCAGACGCTCTAAGAGAAAATAATCTACAGCACGGCAAAACCAAAGTTAAATTTTGCATTCTTTACAAACATGTTGTTTTTGTGCATTCAGAAAGCGTGGCGAAAAGACTACTGTTATTTCACGCATTTAAATAAACCCTAATGCATCTGGGCACATCCTTCCAGCAGGGCCCGTGGCCAGGGAGATAATCCGAGTTAAAGCTCCTAACCAGAACCATTCCGTTAACAGCCAGACAGCCAAGCCAACCGTGTGGAAGCTCAATCTGCAATAGGCAACGAGAGCCATCACCTGGCCTCCAGGGAAGGCTTGTGTAATTCACTCACTCACTCACTCACTAGAGCAGCTCCTTTCACCAACTCAACAGTCAAATCTATCAGACCATAAAGACAAGCAGTAATTAATAAAGACGTGAGAAATATCAGAAAATAAAATTCAGAAATAATCTTAAATCGGAAGTGATGGAATTCAATCAGTGGAGAGCAGGCCCAAATGAAACAGCCTCACTTTCCTTTAAGACAAAAGTGAGGCACCATCGTTAACGTCACCAATGTTTAAAATAGTGCCGCCTATGCAGAAACTATGGGGTGGTTAGAGACAGTCTCCAGATGAAGGAATGGTGAGAGCTAATATCAACACTCGCTGAAAATAGGCACACTTATGGCTAGCTTTCTGCTGCCAATGTGGAAGAGACGGGAGAAGCTGCAATCCATTATGAGGGTAATGGGCATTCAATAACTGTGCTAATGATTATTAATTGCGGTTTATGTGCATCTGACCTTGAAGGACTTTGGGCCCATGAGTTTACTGGCCAGCCTTTGGAAATCTCATTTGAAGGGTCGTGGGTGGGGAGCTCTGGTTCGAGGGTGCTGCGTTATCACCCCAGTTGGAGGTCATGCCTCGCAAAACCCATTACAGCCTGGCCTGGCACGTGCCAACGACGACGCTTGCTTCAGCCAATCAACGCCTTTCCCTCCAGAGGGGGGGTCTCTACAACGGGAGGATAAGCACACGGGGAAACTGAATTCACTGTGGGAGATGAGGCTTAAAAACTTCATCAATAACGGTTAAAAAAAAAGGAACTTCCCAGAATTATCGGAGCAGGTGATGAGAGGATCTGATTAATTGTCCAAACCTCAGGGGAAGTCGGGGTTGGACGGGAACAAAAGCAAACGGCGCAGTACAGGGAGAACTTTGATGATGAGGAAGGGAGAAGTGTGGGAGGAAGGGACACACGTTATTAAAAGTCAAAGCTGTGAGACACCTGGAAGATAACGTCTTCTCTGGAAAGGTCTAGCTTTGTTTAGGTTTAATTACACTCTGCCATTCAACAGATAAAAATCGACTTTTTTTGGGCACCTTCTGAAATAATGAAGAAATGACAAGCTCCTCTACCTCCCGATTGCAGAAAACCTCACCGATGCTCGATTAGGGTTTCAGAGGCGGTCAGCGTAATGAACATGAAGGGGTTCTGCATAGCACTGCCAGCCAGGTGGCGTTTCAGCACCGCAGAGAGACTCCACTGAGGCAGAACATGGGTCAGCTAGATTCTCAGATGCCACCGCACAGGCCCTGGGTGGGGAGAAGAACATCTTCAGCCCAGCAGCTTTCCCCAGACATCGGCTCTCCAGCGGAGAACGGCTCTCACCGATAACTAACGCTGTGGTCCATGACAGAGATGCAGACACGCCGGCTATACATCCAGACATCGTTTAACAACATCAAAATACTGTCCACCGCTGTCCGAAAGAGAAAACACACAAATCTCAGCCACTGCCGGTGGTTTAGTTCAAACTGCTTACTTATCACCGGCCTAAGAGCTGCCCACTAAAGAACATTATCTACATGAAGTCGTATTTTTACCCAAGTCTCACAGAAACAGCAGCATGTTTGCTTTGAGCTCAGCAAAGCCTTGTTTTGGCGCGCGCCCCAAGACCGAGCCCCTGCACAAAGCTTGTGGATGGAACGAGCTGAAGACATCAGGCTGAGGGGTGCACGTGCCGCACCTCCATGTCTGACAATGGCAGATCAATCTGTGGAGCGTGCCGCGAGGGGAGGGCGGCGTGGGCGGCGAGGACGGCGTGGGCGGCGCTCAGCTGCCAGCGCAACCTGCGTCTCTCAGTTACTCATCCCTCACACAGGCACACAGTCCCCAAAGAGCCGGGACCGGACCGGACCCGGAGCACCGGTGTTCAGGTCCGAAAATCACCCTATCCTGCGGGGGTTTAAAACCGGTGAACCTCTTCCCAGGGAGAACTTGGGTACAAGGAGCTAGGAGAGGCAGGGAAACGCTCAGAGCAGAGATATGGGTCAATAAAGCGAGAACACGAGAAGGTGGCATCATCGGCGTTATTGGTAAGGATGTGCTGCAGCCGCGCCCCGAGGCCAAGCCAATCGAAAAGCTCTTTTTGCCAGAAAATACAGGAGACATCATTTACCATAAAGTTTTAATGATCACAAGGAACATATGATTGGGGTGAATTTAATTAAAATGTGGCTCAATGTATACCTCAGGTAGGAAGGATTACTACTCTATTTAGTCCATTTCTATTTCTATTATTGTCATAAACCATATTATTTACCTACTTTAATAGAGCACCTGCAGCCACTATCAATGTAACTAGCTAGCAAGAGTTGGCTGGTCACAAAATCAAGGTAAGAATGACATTTTCAGAAAGATAGCTATAGTAAACCACAAATGACAACATTCTCAGGCATCCCCACACGGGACAGGATTCGACAGAGGAGCCGCTCCTGTTTGGAGGGGTAGCGCACTCACCCACAGTTCACCCAAGCGATGGTCCCCTGACCCTTCACCGCCTGGGCCACCTCGGACAGGAGCTTCAGCAGGTCCTCTCCGCTCTTCTCTGTGAAACGGGAAGAGGCAGAGTCAGAACGCAACGCAGGCGGCTCCGCTAACCGGACGGCACACCCGGTGGGATCAGTAGCGCACGGGCCGGGTAATCGAACCGGCGATGTGGAGGGCAACGTGGGTCAGGGTCAGCGGCGCAGGGCGTGGACAAACGGGCCACGCACCACTGCAGTGTTTTTGCTTTGCAGTCCAGCAGCGTAGGTAGAGATACAATTCACAGAAAAATAACACTGAGCCTTGAGCCAAAACTCGGGTAGCTTTAACGCCGTCATGCAGTAACACAGCAAGCCAAATGCCCAAGGGAGCGTCAGTCTAGTGAGCGATGTTCGTTTCGACGGGGAAAACAATGGGCAAGCGCGATCCAAACAGGGAAAACAACATGCGAGCGCCAATTCCGGTCCCCTTTAAAGCGGGTTAAATCCCATAAGAATAACGCACAAGCACATTTTCATCAGGCTCGCTGAAGTGCATTGTATAATCCTGACATTAACGCCGCACATGTCTCTGGACGCCTCTATTTTTAGCCCTTCGACGTTGCCGTGGCTCCCAGCGGAGGGCTGGGAAAGGCCCTGGCTTGCACTAGGCTGATAACTAATCAACTCAAAACAAAAAGGTTTGACATTTTACCGGGTGTAGTTTTGAAATTCGCCCGCAGAACCTCCAGAGGTAATTATAGGCCGTTAAATGGCACTGGACCTGAACTTCATCCCACATGGAGACTGTCAATGGATGGATTAAACGAAAAGGCATGCTTTGGCCGTCTAGCGGGAGGATTTCCATCCAGCCCAAAGACAAAGCCCAAAGCGGCAAAGCGGGTCAGAAAGCAGAACCGCAGGCAGCAAATTCAATTAACAGGAGTAAAATCACACAGGGAAGCACGAGGCAGTGACACTGGCCAGCCACAGCTGGCTAAGTCTGCAATCAATCAAATCCGCCACTCTTACCCAAGGACATGGCACCAAACTAGTGTTATGAATTATGAAACAAATAAAGCCACGGAGCCCGGGTGCAGACTGTTCCTGTGCATCGAATGACAGACCAAGTGAATCGGTTCCACTCCACACATTAAAGAATTACAAAATGAAAAAGAGAGTGGATGTCCCTAATGGTTCGAGTTAACCAATTTGGTTGGTTCTGGGGAGTATGTCGAGGGTGGGGGGGGGGTGTTTGCTATTCAGCCCACAGAACCAACTGCATTACTGTTTTCTGTTTTGTGCCTTACCTGTCAGCCAAATGCAGACTATAGTGTGACTAACCAGCGCGGCACAACCACACTGGGCTGAAGACAGAGGGGAAACTTAACCTTTTTCACACGCTCGCTAGTTCATATTTTAAATTTTGTAACTGCCTCAGGCTCCGAAGATGACAACAACCGCTAACGGATCTAGTGGCGGAGAACAGGGGCGATACGGACCTGACTTGGTATACAGGAGCAGGACATTCTTTCTAGTCCTGAGAAGCTTTTTGAAGTCCTTTTGATCTCCTACCCTCTCCACCAGTGGGGAGAGCGTCACAGCATGCAGCAGAGGAACGACACTGACCTGCAGTGGGTGGGGGGGGGGAGGACACGGAAGCGTTAGCATGTTTCCAGTGCATCCTGTCAAACCACAGTGCGGCATTGCGAAGACACTGGTTCGTCCCCCCCCCCCCCTCTCGGCCACAGGACAGGACAGAGGCTGAGGCACGGGCAGATCAGAAGGCAGTCGCCACAGTGGGGCGAGAGGGAAACGATGGGGCGTGCTGGGTACTCCATCACCGTGACATTCACTCAGCACTCACGCATCAACCAATCGGACTTTAATTAGCGAGAAACACAAACAGGTTCCTTCCTGCCACTTGTTAAAAAGATTCAGTGCTTTCATGGAGTGAGGCACACATGATTTGGTTCACTGCTCTTGTTAATTAACAGTAATGAGTGATACCATATTAAAAGGAAATAACTTTCAAACTACTTTTCTAATTAACCAGTCACTGTTGGACAACTCCTGAGGTCCAGCACAAAATGGTTTGTGTCAATGAACTGCAAAAAACGTGGGAGGGAAGGCGCAGGGGTTCAGAAATCTGTCCTCTCTCTGAATATATGAACTCCATGGGGTACGTGGAAGTCTAATTTTCCTCTTTTTTTTTTTGGGGTGCCGGCTGTCTCATTCAGAACGCGTTGATTAAATGATAGGGTCCTGCCAGTGCGAATGGCTCTCTGTGGGGGCGAGGCTGTGGAAATGACAGAGGGGAGTAATTAAAAAACGGTGAACTCCTAGGCCAGTCGGAGACAGAGCTCCTGCTCTCGCCTCGGGGGGGGGGGGGGGCGCCC